>JACCGJ010017507.1:0-17972 GCA_013407085.1 Atriophallophorus winterbourni
GTGGTCATAATGAGTCAGCTTGCTAGCTAAAGCTACTCGAAAGGACGTGTCTAACCCAAAGCCATTGAATCTCTTGATCCAAGGGGACAATTTCTACGCCTTCCTCTTCCTTTCCTCTTTTGGATTAGAAAGAGCAGAGTTCTTCACATCAGAGCAACAAGCCCTCGAGCTTTTCTTAAACCGCCGCGCATTGTTTACGAAAACATGTCGCTTTATCGTATGCGCCTACGCGTATACAAATCACCTGTCGCGATTCCGGGTAGAAAGTGTGCTGTACTCGTATCGCATAGCTCGGTACGCTACTACCCAGAAGTTCCAAAATACGCTTCACCTGCTTCACTCGTCCGCAAGGCGAGTTTACAGCGCTCAGGGATTACTTATTTCATCGATGAGTATTGCTCTAGCGTTGGCCCCTTAGTAATCGAGGAATTGACGGTCGACCCTCTGGGGTTGCCCGATGAAATTCAAACGAAGGGCGGAGGCTCGAAGGAAGAAACGCCAGGTGGCCAGCGCCAGCGATGAACCTTCAGCCACATCGGAGTCTTGTGTCCCCGATGACTCTGGTGTAAATCTGACCTCTACATCTCTAGCTTCCCCAGAAATTGCGAGCGTTGACGAGGTGTCCGAACTAATGAACAGAACCGAATATATTGCGAAAGCAGAACAACTTCTCCAGGACACCCTGACTTATCGGAAAATTGCATCAGCTACAACAGAAAAACTAGAACGAAAAATCATAAATACTTTGCAAAAATTGGGGCGCCTCACAGAGGAAGAATACTTTCGTATGAAACCGAAAGATTCTACGACACCTAGGTTTTACGGACTCCCGAAGATCCACAAAGGTATACCACTTCTCCCTATCGTATCGCTACCAGGAGCACCCTTATACAAGCTATCCAAAGAATTGAGAAGAAGACTACTATACCTTACCCATGGGTCAGAACACTCAATTCAATCAGCCGAAGAATTTCTACAGAAGATCAAAGGAACCAAGATCCAAGATGACGAAATTATGGTCTCATTCGATGTTGTCGTACTCTTCACCTCGATCGACACCACCCTAGCGAAGCAAACTGTGGCATCACTTTTGAACGAACGAATGATGGCCGATGGAGAAAGACTTAACAAAGAAGACCTATTAGAATTGCTTGACTTATGCCTTACAACACAATTCACCTTCAACGGACAAGCTTACGAACAAATAAGCGGCACCCCAATGGGCTCACCAATCTCAGGACTAATCGCTGAAATCGTAATGCAAAGGCTGGAGCAGATATCTTTGCCATTGATACAACCCACCCTAAGGGTACGCTACGTGGACGATACTTTCGTGATTAATAAACGATCAAGACTTGAGGAAACTTCACGATTACTCAACTGTGTATTCAATGGTATACAGTTCACAATGGAAAAAGAAACAGGCGGTCAATTTCCATTCTTAGACGTGCAAGTCACCAGACTGAGTAACGGCGAACTACAGACCAATGTCTATAGAAAGCCGAGCCACACCGACCAAATCTTGAACTTCAAAAGTAACCACCCAACAGCACACAAGAAAAGCTGCGTTCGGACTTTGTTTCAACGCGCCAGAACACACTGCAGCACGCTCACACTGCAAAAAGAGGAAGAACAATATTTATACAAGCTATTCCAGAAGAACGCTTACCCGAAGAACTTTATCCGTAGATGCCTAACGACACGCCCTAGGCGAGACCAGACTGATGTTATGCAACGGGCGGCGTTACCATACGTCAAAGACATCTCGGAAATGACATCAAGACTCCTACGACCTCACGGTATTTTTATCGCCCACAAACCAACAGCAACGCTACGTAACGTGCTCACAAAAGTGAAAGATGCAATACCCAAATATGAAAACGCAAACGTAGTGTACAAAATACAGTGCACGCACTGTGACAAACACTACATCGGGCAAACCGGTCGAAAACTAAAAACTCGAATCCATGAGCATCAACTAGCCGTACGACGTCACGACACCAAGTCTCTCATATCAACGCACGTTGACAACGAAAATCACGAGATGGACTGGCCGAGCTAATAACAAAGCAGCACGAGAGTTCATCGAAGCCTGGCACTCCGGTGAACGATCGATCAACGAACACGTGAGCTTGGACGACATCTACGCACGGATGCGACTGGGACGAAGAACCGAAAAGGCAGCCAATCAATCAATCAATCACATGCGATCACGTGACCAGTGGTCGGCCGGCCAAATACCATCGTCAGTGCCACTTCGAGCAGTCAATTTGCCAAGTCTGTTGCCTCGTTTGACAACGAAACGTCCGATGCAAACTCAACAAGCTCGGAAAACAAATTCAACTAAGCTACAACAACGACCCGAGCTACAAATATTCCAAACAATACTAACATCGAAACATGCCTACTCACGCTTGACAGTAATATTTCAAAATATCCTCACTCTAGGGATGAATTTGCTTTCCTTAAATTATTGTATTGGTATATTTGAAAATGTTGATGATCGAATAAGGAACCATATTCATAAAAAAAGAAAGTTTGTGATGAATCAGCCAATAGAGTAATGAGCCTAGAGATGCACTAATAAGTAATGCAGTGTTGTGCCTCTTTTATACGTTACTCGTATTCGCACTGACACCCTTAGTCTGACGAAGTTACGTATAAATTACGCTCTAAAGGATTCATTACAAACTCCTTTTGAGCGTCATTTTCAAGCTGGAGGAAGGCATATATTGCTCTCGACTGCTGAACGTGATTCACGCCGGCCGATTACTGTCTATCGCTGTGAGCGCTGCGCGCGGGAGAGTGTTCCCCCGGAGTCGGACTGTTTAGTCATTCGAAATGCTTTGGAGCATGATCTCGTATTGCGCGTGTGATGTACATCCATGGTCCAAGGAGGCCCCTTTGAGAAAGATCCTTCTTTAATTTCCGTACCGCCTTGAGTTATTCGACCAATCATTGTGCGATCGTTTTATTTCATCGCTGGCGTCATTGAATAACCATCCACACTATGTTGCGGCTGATATATCGCTATATAATTATGAAATCACAAGCATTGATCCTTGCAAGGTGCTGCACAATAAGAGACTGCCCGTAGGCTGAGATGATGTCTGGTTGCAGGCCTGGACAGGTACGAAAATGGGAAAACGGCAGTGAGACTCCAGCGTGTTTTCGCTTGCAGCTCAATACTTTTGACAAATCAATCTGCGCAGTATTTAAATACTTCACAATTGCACATCCGTGCCTAGATATATCACTACAATTGTGATGTTCCATCTTTCTAGATTAGATCCACATTAGACGGGAAGGTTTCGTTGAATATTCGACATCTGAGGAGTTGTTTACAATTATATAACACGCTTTTTCTAGTCATTGGTTATTCCCTCCGAGATATTCATCATTTGATGCCACAGCGTAAATTTTCACTTCACTGATCTTTGAATCAATCTTGCAACAAATCATTTGCAAGCATAATCTCCTCCCTGTCTGTCCTCTAAACGATGTATGTATGTATGTACAAAATCATAAGTCTGATCCATGCAGTATCGCACAGTCATAGATTGCAGTAGGCGAGATACTGTTAGCTTGCCCAGGCCTTGACAAATATAAGAAACGGTAATAAAACTCCAGTGTCATACAGCTCACTACCGGTGGCAACTTAATTTATCTGCACAACACAAAAAGGACTGCCCGATTGCACATCAGTGCCAACTAACTATTGTAGGTACTTATGTTTTTCTTTTACTTAACCCGTTTGTTTGGAATGGTTACATGGCCACTAGTCACTTATCGCTTTCTCCCCATTAAATTGATATGCTTCCCGTTTCAGACGAGTCGAGTCTCCGTCTGTCCAAACTGATCATGGAATTGCTGCAAGATTTCCTCTTCTGTCATCAGTGAGTGTGATTCGCTCGCGTGTCTATTAACAATCTCGCCACATTCGTGTTTTTTCCGTCTTGGTTGCAAATCATTGTAATCATTCATTCATTCATTCATTTGTCAGCGAGTGAGAAACAGATTTTCGCTTGATTTGTTTGCGTGTTCCTGTTCGTTTCGCATGTCTGAGCTAGTTGTTAGACCACATGTTCATTGCCGAGCACGAGATTTGTTGTCACGATTCAGACTAATCGCTCTGCTCCACTTCGCCTCAAGCTTATCCTGATCCTCTGTGGAACTCGATGATACACAGTGTCAATATGAATGTCAATCTATGCATCGAG
The DNA here is from genome assembly GCA_013407085.1 of Atriophallophorus winterbourni. Lineage (NCBI taxonomy): Eukaryota > Metazoa > Platyhelminthes > Trematoda > Plagiorchiida > Microphallidae > Atriophallophorus > Atriophallophorus winterbourni. Next base: position 4,221 of record JACCGJ010017507.1, read on the forward strand.
TGTGTTGCGCGTTACAAGCATACCTAGCAAACATGTGTGTGCAATCGTTCATCACTTGTCTGTTGGTTTATATAAGTGTGTGTGTGATTACAGTTTGATGATGATAATTTTAGTGATATTCAACTCGAAAGTGTAACGTTGCCCATGGGTCGATGTCGCGTTTCTTTCTCCGGAATGATCAAGAATTTCAAAAATTTATTTTCCACACGGTGCTCTGTTTATCTGAAGTGTTTTTGGTTAAAGATTATATTTTACGGATTAGTACAAGCACTTGTAATTGCGTGTGTGGTTGTATACTACGACGGTCCCAACGAGCTGCATGCGAGAACTGGTCCCATTCTTCCTACTGTGGTCGTCTTTCTGAGATGATGTTTAGGTTGGGACAGACTGACGAGATCTTATTCAAAGCTCAGTGTATTTGACTTTGCTGTCGTTCTGCGTTTTAACACGTACCGGCATATATAACTGGAGAAAGATGGTATGAAAGCATAAGTCTGATCCAGGCAGAGTGCCGCACAGTCAGAAACTGCACGTGCGCCGAGATACTGTCAGGTTGCCCAGGCCTAAACAGGTATGAGGGGGGACAAAGAGACGATAATCATGTGATGAGTAAGCATGCAAATACGGCCATTTTGTTCTAGAATGCTAATATTATACAATAGTGGTTTCAAAGTTCACGCTCCGATTAACCAAACAATCGTTCGTCATATAGTTTTTATGTATTGTGCTCAGCTTCGTATCGCTCCAACGATTCGGTCCATCAAGCCATCAACAACCTTGATGAGTAGCACTTCAAAACTACGACTGTCTAGTTAGGCTGCACAGCCGATCCTGGACGAAGGATCTCATCAGTGAATCTAAGTTGATTGGCCATATGAATAGATAATAACCAGCTTTGAAGCGCATCTAAAGCAAAAGGTAGTAATTCCCCCATTACTAGTATCAATCAAAGCCATCAACTCGAACAGGATCTAAAATGAAAAGCGGTATCGAAAAAAGTGATGTCCGACGACCGAATTTTTCTAATTACTACCAGTGTAGCTTACATCTCCCTAAATTACACTCCACTACTGGTTTCTGGCTGTTTGCCGTCATCAAGTGGAGACAGTAAGATTAGGTTCAGTGAGCCTTGAAACAGTGAATAAGTGCTAAACAAAGTTATACTTGAATGCCACGGTTGCATAGGGTTCGTACAACGAACAGAATCATATAGCGACTCGTGGTCAAGCACTCAAGGCGCTTATGGATGATCAAAGTAATGTGTTGCTCACACACACCGAAATTACACGCCTAAGTGCAGGGCATGTGAGCAACACATTAAATATAGTTGTGTGGTGAAACATGCGGTGAAACATTTGCGGTCATGTGGCTTGTGCAGAAAGCATTCGTTTTCCGCTCCGTGGGCGGTCAATCCCATTCAACATCCAAACTGTATTCTGTGTTACCGGTTTAGTCCTCATATCCGTAAATGATTGGTACAGCCCCACCGTTGTCGATTACACCGGACATAGACTTGTCGTACGCAATGAAAGGTTTCACGGGTGTTCACCATTACATTTCAAGCTAGCTGTGTTCTGTGTACGTGAAGTCGACAATGTGGTATTCGCGACCAGATGAAACATGGGAACGGCTAAGAAATTCTTGAGATTGGTCGATGAGTGGCGTGTCGTTTTTGCATGTGGCCTGGCAAGTGACCTCGGCTTTGTACAACAGGAGGCGGGTGTTCGCTCGGACTGTTCGAGCAACACATGATAGATCAAATAATGGGCCTGAAATCGGGCACAATGTCGTGCAATTTGATAGATGACACATGGGTTCTATCTTGTAGCCCTGGCACATTCAAAGAAGCAATGCTCGATCAATGCTGATTTGATAAATTTAATAGAAGAAGAAGCAGAACTCGTTTGCCATCGACTGCTGTCCTGTAATTTACGTCACTTGTATCCTTTTTGCTCGGAATCGGCCTTGTCAATAGTTAAACGTCACTATTTTGGACGTCAGAACCGAGAAACCGATTTTCAAACACTTTACTTCATTCTGAGCAATCTGTTTTGTTTGTTATCGTTAACCATGTCCTGATCGAACCCGACGTCCGCTTTTTTCTAGACAACCGCCGTCTTCGCTGTCCATTCAAGAGTTTCAACAACACGAAGAGTTGGATTGCAAGGTAATTTGCTCAATGCAATTGGTGTCTCAACAAACAAGTGTAATAATGTGCTTTATCGCAACTACTATTATCTTATCTACATCAATTCCAGTTCGTGTTCGCATGTGTATTAGTTGCCATTGCAACCACTAGTGCACAGATGTATAACCGTGCAGAACTTCTGTGCTGTGCACCTAACATCGTGCTAAATGGATTGGCCACCGATAGTGCATGGGGAAATACGGTGGAGTCTTATTGCCATTTCTGTTTTCGTTCTCATATCTGTCTAGGCCTCAGTAACTTGGCCGTATCTCAACCAACGTGCAGTCTTTCTGACTGTGCGGCACTTTGCCTGGATCAAGCTTGTGACGTCATACAGTGGTGAATCCCGGTCATCGTAGCCATCACTATCTTAAGCTTTTCCGTCTATAAAACGTTTATTATGCATTGTATCGGTTGAAGCGAAATTTTCCAACGTGGTCTACCGTTGAACAGCCTTTAAACCGGCCGTATTTAAAATTAATTTTTCACACATTTTATTTTTTTCTGTCAAGAAGTTTGTATGTAAAACAAGATTATTCTACGCCCCAGACGCTTTGAATGCGATGTTCTTTTTAGATTTTGAATTATGGAATTTTGCTGCGCCGGTTGGAGAAAATTTAAATGAATACTGAGAAAGCCGAATTTAAAAAAATATCGCTGCTTGCGAAGACATTTGAGTGCAATCGGTTAGAGTAGTTTTTAGGTAACGTTTCACTTCTGACACAGAAGCTTCGTCAGACCAAGGGCGACAGTCAGGACATGGAACATGATTTGCGAATTCGAGGATAAATCCTCATTTGCAAATTGAAATTTAGCTTTCATGTGGGGACTAAGCTAAGTCCCACAATTGGTGCAATGCAGCACCGGTAACTGTTTGGAATATTTTTCAACATCCCAATAACAGCATGATGGTTAGTTTTTGTTTGAAGCCAGATTTTCATTAATAAGTAGTATATGACGTTCGAAAAGCAGGTCGGAAGCACACGACCGGTTTCGCGGTTGTTGCCGCTCATCAGGTATGCGTATCCGTGACCTGACATTCGAACGCCCATCTGACTTTGTGCTAAACCCAATTATTTGCGAATTCGAGGATAAATCCTCATTTGCAAATTGAAATTTAGCTTTCATGTGGGGACTAAGCTAAGTCCCACAATTGGAACATGATTAATTAGTAGTCAACCCACCACCACTTATTTGACCTTACCGCTAAACAGCCTAGAGTGTGTCACGTCTCGTGGGAATGACCAGGATCGTTGCTCGATTTTCTTACTAGTGTGTATCCGCATCAATTTAATACAAATGAACACGGTGAAGGTAAGTTGACAAAGCGGCACACATGCGTAAAAGTACATAACTAACGAGGATAATGTTAAGCCATTTTTGAAGAAAAAACAAAAAATCTAATTTACTAGTGCGTATAAGGTGAATAACAACTGTTTACCTTCGCATCAGTACGAGCACAGATTGTGAAGATTTCTGCCCCATCCACCTTATTGACCGCCTGTCGACCTGCCTTGGCAATTTCGACCGCCTCACATATAGGCGTTCGCTATACGGTTTAATACCGCGTCTCAATATTGCCACATTGTCTAGATCAACACTGTGGCCCGTATCTAAAACGTGCTCCGCCACGTCGGAATCACGAATAAGGGATTGATATTCCCTCGCATCCCGGGGCTGTCTCCGGACACGCTTTCAGTGTTCTTCGATTCTAGTGTAAATTTCCCTGGAAGTCTGCCATATGTAAACATCCAAACAGTCCTTACAGTTGATGCTGTAGATGCTGTATCGTAGAACAGCATCTGTATCGATAGTTTTCCGATAGACAGAAGTTTTCATTTTCCCTTCTACTTTTTGTGCTAAACAGTCCATAAATGGAAGTGTGCCTGTGCATGATTCCACTTCCTTTGTGACAGTAATACATGGGTCTATTTCATTTAAATATTTGAAGAAGGCCTCTAACTGATCTCGCTTGATGATAACAAATGTGTCATCAACAGCGCCACCACAAATTTGGCTTGAGCCCTTCATTGTTAAAAGTTTTGTTCTTGAAATGCTCCATATGCATGTTCGCAAGTACTGGAGATATCGGTGAACCCATTGCCAACTTTTGTTTTTGTGTATATAATTGCTCATTAAAAACGGAGTACTTCATGCTCAGGCAGATCGATACACCGTTGATAAGTTGCTGGACGCTCAAATTTGTACCATCTGACAAACTGGCATCAGATTCCAATGTCCGTCTAGCTAGTTGTAACGCACTTGTTGTATCGACGTTGATGAATAACGCGCTCACATCAAAGCTGGCCATTATTTCATCGTCGTCTATTGTCACCGACTTTAAGCGTGCCGCAAATTCATATGCGTTGATGAACGAGGTTGTAATGCCGACTAAAGGTTTCAACAATTAAGCTAAATGTCTAGCTTACTCGTGCGCAGGTGATCCGATACCGTCGACGATAGATCCTACAGGAATGCCTTCTTTATGTATTTTAGGTAGGCCGTAGAACCTAGGAGTTAGAGTAGACTTGGGATACAGGTTATACCACGAGCCCTTTCCTAAACTCTCCTTAACGCCACGCAACTACCTAGAGACTACAGTTATTCATTACCTTTTTCATTTTACCATTATCTATCCGTTCATAAGGGCCCTCGGATAAGTGTACCGCAACTTTGCCCAAATAATCGCTTTTGTTCAACATTACTGTTACCTTACCTTTGTCAGCCTAAGTAATGGCTATATTTGTATCTTGATTCAGCGTAAGAAATGCTTGTCTTTCGTGAGAATCAAGGTTTGCATCGCCTTGTTCTTGGTTTTAAATGACATCAGCGATACAGTTTCTTACCGCATCTGCATTTAATGATTCCTCAATACATGGGATACGATCCTCAGCCTTCATAAAGCTCTTACTTATGCAGAAATTCAAGCGCTTCTCCAACAATCTTTGCTCAAATTGCGAAAGTTTCCGATTAGATAAATTCAAAACACTAAAATGCTGATTGCTTGATAATGACTTATTTCATTTATCTGATGAACGTTTCTTATAAAACTACTAACTTGTTGAACTTCCGGTTCTCCTATTCGCTCCGTTTTTGTGGCTAAGACCCCCGATTGATTGCTGGTTGAAATTTTGTCATTTACCATCACAGCGCTTGATATCGCTGTTAGACGAATTCGACGCTGTTTCGGATTTGGAAATTTGACTGGCAATCCAAAGTTTTCCGTAAAACTATAAATTTTCTCGTTGTTCGTTCATAATATTTTAGAAATGTGTACAGATAGATTAACATCATTTGCTAAACATTTGTTAAAATGACTCGGTGTACAAGTTTACTTGTTTTGTCCATCTACTTTCATTGTTCTGGAACCTGTTCATCCATCTGTTTATCTTTTCCCTTTCAGTTCATCGATTCGATTAGTGACTTGTACTTGAGCAGCTCAGTGGCTTTGCCTGAGTCTTTTGTCAGTCACCTCATTCATCTGCTGAGCATGGGCTCGGTGCAAGCCTCGGTTGCCCCATCACGGGTGACTGACGAGTCCGGATTCAACATTGATGCTTTATTCGACTCTGTTCCTTCCACGAACGAGCCACTTTCGTTGGATGAACACACGCCGCCTCTCGCTCGAGCGACCAACATGCCAAGACAACCTGGGATCGCTGTGCGACAGACGCAGTTGATTGAAGAACACGATCCGTTCGCCGATTACTCGTTGAATTTCGATATTGATCTGGACCGCTTACGGCAACACACGTTTCGTGAAAACTTTGCTCGACTTTGCTTCAGCAAATTACTGCGTCATGCGTTTGGACAACCAATTGTGCCCGGTAAGACTGTGTCCGAGGAAGCATCTGTATTCACATCAAGTGTATCGGTGACAGTTAGTCGAACCGCCGTCAGAGGCATCATTCAACGCTGTCGATCCACATTGATACAGTTCTATCAATCCGCGCAACTGACTGGAAAGTGCCCATTGCCAAGGTAAGCGATTGTTGTCTCGTTCCGCTTTTCGCTTCCCCGTGATAATGGATCCGTTTGCTAAAACCTGATGTGTATCTCCGACAAGTTGAAATTGTAAGCCCTTGTTGGACAAGGTTGGCACGACCAACCTGCTCAATCTCATGTATCTGGGGTTAGATCCATGAGCACGAACCAAAATGCTCATTTTTATGCATACAAGCGTAATTTGTTTAGCATTCTTCCACTATTTCAAGGCATGCGGATCCTGATAGTTTTGTCCCTACATGATATGCACGGGTGTGCATTCGTGCAACATTTCCGTGCTGTGCGGCTAACACCGTGCTAAATTGATTGGCCAGCGTAGTGAGCTGCAGGCTGAAACAGGCTGGAGTCTCACTACCACATCCTGTTCTTTTTCCCCCTCATATCTGTCTAGGCCTGGGCAATCTGACAGTATCTTCGCCCACGTGCAGTCTCTGACTGTGCGGCACTGTGCATGGATCAGGCTTGTGCTCTGATACTATATCATACCATACCATACCATACGTGATTAGTGCAAGCAGCACGATAACGGTGGTGTGATGGAAATGCATGCAACTGAGAATTTTTGCCCATGATCGTGGTTTTAAACTCTATCTGCATGTGTTTCGGTACGTGATTGAACAGGTTGGTCGTACCAACCTTATCCAACAGTGGCTTGCAAGCGCAACTTGTTTACCATTCTTCCACTGTTTCAAGCGCATGTGGATCCTGATCTAACTGTTGTCCCTACCTGTTGAGTGCAAGCAGCACGAAACCGGTCGTGGTGTGTGTGAGATAGAAATTTATGCAAATGAGGATTTCCGATCGCTTGGATTGCTGTGGTTGCTGCGTTGATGTTTTGCCAATAACGTTTCTGCCGGTGTTTCGTTCTCGTAGGTTGGAGTGAAATGAACACTATATTTCTAGAGTTTTTATCAACTTTTACCCCAACGATTTTGCGTTTTATCGTTATAAACAAGTCAGCTTATGCCCCATCATCTGACAGTGACACTTGTCGAGTCCTGAGCTTCGGCAATGGGCAATTGCATAACTTGTTTTGATGATTGCTGATGTTTTATAATCATGCTAGATGTCTCCTCATCGTAAAAATGTCTGGGAACCAGAGGAATTTGAATTTCATCGTCTCCGTAGTCGTCCATTTCCGTTTTCTAATCGTTGCGTTTTTTTGTTCGATCTATGGAATAGGCAACCTCACAATGGTCCACTTTTTTTCTTTAAAAGGTCTGCTGCATGTCAGATATTCCCAAATTTTATTCAGGTTGTGCTCTAAACACGTAAACTCTCGTAATCGGTTTTATGATTAGCAGACTGTCAATCAAAATTCCACAACGAGTTAAGCACTAATCGATCGCGGTTATCGTGAAAACGATCGCGCTGACTTCCGCAATGTTTACCCTGTTCACACAATCGATAATTTTTGTCTGGTCCACTATTCCATTCCAGAGCTCGTCTGGTTGAAATCGCCTACGTGTTCAAGGCACTCACAATCATGCTCACTTCACTGCGCTCCGTTTCTTCCCATCGGGACGGTAAGTACGATCATGTGACAAAACCAAATTGAATCGAATGTAAGGGATGGGGATGTGAGCAACACATTACTTTGGTAGTTTTCACGTTTCGTCTGTTCTTGGCATTTGTATGGTTGTTGACGTTGAATGTTATTTGTTTTTTGCTTGGATTTCCGTTGGATAATAGCCTACAGCAAGATAATTTTTAACTTGGAACTTCATATTTATCAATCAGTATTTGTAATCGATTTTCATGCGATTAGAAACAGGTAATTTTTGGGTACTTACAGAACAGACTGTTAATCTGTTCACATTATTTTTCTTGCAACCATCCCTATCAAAGTGATGAGCAGAAGCGCACGGAAGAAGTTAACAACAGTGCCAAACCAGAGAAAACCAGGTAGTATTTCAAGATTCAAGATTTTATGGTCACAAAAGCACATTGCTTCACAATTGCCATAGCATAGTAAATATTCGTTCAGGAAAAACGTATAAAATAAACATGTTGAATACTTACCATGAGTCAATACGCAGGTGTCGTTTCGACGCTGGGAGCGATGACAAGAGTTACGGAGAGGGCATTCCAATAAAAATATCGGCGACAGCTGATACGGGAGTGGGGAATTTGTAGTGTCGCTGAGTGGCTGCGTGTATGTCGTGACTCACGGTATTCGAATAAATGTTTTAAAGGATGAAGTGCGGTATTTAATATTTTTTTATGTTTGAAGGGGAGTAGGGAGTCTCAGTTTTTGTAATCGTTCCTCGTACGTTAGTTTCCGGAAACCACTTACGAGTTTGGTTTCACGATGGTATATATTATCAAGCAATAATATATCCTTTTTAACCACGGAGTCCAAGCATGTGATGCATGCTCCATGGTTGAAATTAAGTAGGCTTTTATGATGGTGGGCAACGTTCAAGGCGAGAAGGTTCTGAAAATCCGTCGCAGCATACCTAGAAACTTGGAAGCACGCTTGTAGATGACCCCATACTGTAGGCTGTTCTTCACCGATCAATAGTACTGTTCAATTTCCGGTCAATCCGTGAATCGGGCTGTTTTATTCGTTAGGAGATGCCTGTTAACAATGCTATCACCCTTTCGTTCCTCTGACAGCAGCACACACTATCTGAGATTACTTACCAAGAAAGCATAGACGGAGTATTAACGCCAAAGGCTTTGAGCACAGTGGTAGCACACCTAGCATGTAAACCATTGGAGTTACAAGAAAAAGACAGAAAGCAAACACACCGCTTCACTTGGAAGCGCAAACAACAGGTGTTGAAACAGATTAATGCCTGACAAGCCAGAATACCTTCTCGCTTATTCAGAACTGCAATACCTTGACCTCAGCACAGGAATGTCCGATTGGTCAACACGAACTCTTAATCACTCCGAAGTATAATTAGCAAGATTTAGCATATGTGAGTTAACTATCATTAGCGCCAATTGCTCTGAAAAGATCTACAACCCAAGCAGGCAAGTAGACGACGAATGAGGACATCAAATAAAGAATATCAGAATAAATTTTCGGAACACTGAGTAGCTGGACATAACACGTCGCTGGTGAAGATTTCAATGGAAAGCCAGCTAATATCAGAAAACCAAAGCAGTCTCGTGAAGTGGTAGACTGATGTGTATTCCGTTAAATAATGACTACCATAAAGACTTCCGATACCTCATTGTCGTTGCAGCCCTATGCTTTTCTGTTATTCCACGGGAATGAATCAAGTCATGTATGACGAAAAATCAAACTTGAACATTTTTCTAACCCTCTACTCTGAATGGTAATAGCTCTCAATGGATGATTTTTAAGGTAACCTCCATCCGAAATAGAGCAATGATGCCGGAGCATCGATAACGCCGGCACCAGTTCGAATAATTCACTCACTCTCGAACTTTGCTCATTCTATTTGTCGTACTAGGCATCGCTCACAATGGAAATAGACTATAGCCTGTATTCACGATCGATTCGTGCCTTGTCAATAGAACAAAACAGACTCTTACTGTCAGCGATCTTTACAGTGGAACACAAATACGCAGGTCCCTCTCAACACTAAGCTCCCGGGAACTCGTTCGGTTATTTCGTTTATCCCTTAAGCCGGTATTCTTGACCACATCATGCGCTGTAAACACTTTTCTACTCATAATTCTGTAACTTTTTAAGACCCTAATTTAAAACTAGGCTCTTCGGTTTATCCATGAATTTGTTAACCTCACGAACACTCTATAGATCGAATTTGTACACAAACCTTACAATCTCGCGTTAAGTGTGAGTTGCTCACTCCAGACTGGAGTAACCTTGCGATTTGGATCACTAATTTGTCCACTTTTTTTACTTCTCCATACTTTGAAAATGTAGTTTAGTAAACCACCCTAGAATTCCATAGTGATCCCAAAGCTACTACTCGGTTTGTTTACCTATACGCTAGCTGCCACGGTTTCAGTTCATATCTTCAAATGTGTTCTATAAAGCAGTATCGTCGCAAAGCTATTCTGCTGTAGCTTATTATTATTATCCCACCCGAAGCAAAGAGATATGCACTGCTGATGAGCTCAAATAAGAGCGAAACTCAAGTCCAGTGCTTCCATTATGGACCGTCGTGATCAACTTTGTGAATAGTTCGATGGGCTTGACACGGATGAGTATAGCTTATTCATCTTTGTCCACATTTTCCTCAGCACGTTCGTCTCATTTCCCCTCTTTCAGTGGATCCATCAACGTGGCATCAAATAATCGATCTGTATCCTCACATTGTTGATTGCATTCTCGTCACCGGGGGTAGTCCGATGATCGTGGCGTTGCATCGATTGTTACGTCTTTACGGGGACTTGTTACGGCCAGCGTGTCTCGGACCAACTGGCACGTCACCGGCTACGAGAGAACCTTGACCTTTTGCTGTGATACTTTCATTTGACTAACTAATAACTTTCAAATAGGTCGATCTGTTTCCCTCGTTCCCATTACAGTTAATTTGGCTTCATTTCGTGGTCTTGTTTGCGAGTGTACGTTACTCTTCTGCACATGCTGTGACTTTTCTAAATGCTGATTTTTATTACATTTGTTCACTGAAAAATAATCTCGTTGTTCATTGATCAGCGGTCTTTTAAATTCAGTTTGATTCGGTACATTGGGCAAGTGATCCTTAACGCCTTTGTTGAATGTTTGCCTATTTTTCTTGAAATTTTTATACCGTTTTCCTGTGGTTTTTCTGGTCGATTCGAAGTTCTACAAACACATTGAGTGTCCTCGTCTCCTGGTGTTTTTAATCACCTATCCTATCTCTTCTGTTTCAACTGTTTCGCGTGTTATCAGCTTTCCTTGACACTCTATTTTTACCGTAGTTGACTGCAACGAAGACCCAGATTTGACTGTACAATGGTTTCTCTACATCGCACAGCTGCTTTTATCCATTCCTCTACTTAGCCACACAGAAATTGGTAAACAATTCTTCTTTCGTGGTCTTCGATCGACACGGTTCGAATTGCTACTGTACCATCTAAAATGAAGTCGATTTTCTTGAAACGATGGTCGCTATAATTTTACTTTCTTGCTCGCGGCCACTAGAATCATCTCATAAAGGGGAACTGTGAGGTATCATGATTGCGTAATCATAAACGATAACTCAACTGTACATTCATCTGACATTCTAGCAAAATCTATCACTTTGGAAGCAACATTTACTATTCATACTGGGTGGGAGTGACTGATGGTGCTAACTGCTGAAAGGAAATCACGCGGTACTGGTCAAATGTTGACGCTCATCCGTTGAATGCAGTGGTTTATCACGTTTTAATGCCCCGCATCTCTAAAATAGAGCAATATACTCTTGCTTGTTTGCTGGATCACATTGAACGCCGGGGCGAATTTATTGCGTGTTCACCCTGTTCTGCTACGAAACACTTGTCTGAGAATGTCACGTGTTTCCGGTCAGCTAGACTTGTGAGCTCATGTTATTGAACGGGTTGGTCGTACCAACCTTATCCAACAGGGGCATACAAGCGCAACTTGTTTAACGGGGCTAAAGTTAAGCTATTTTTGAAGAAAAACAAAAATCTAATAAACTAGTAGGAATAAGGTGAATAAGAACTATTTACCCTCTCATCAGTATCTTAGCCCACGTGCAGTCTCTGACTGTGTGGCACTGCCTGGATCAGGCTTGTGCGTTCATACCATACCGTACCCTCTCATCAGTGCGAAGATTTTTTCTTTTACTTCAAAAATTGTTTAACCTTGCCCCCATTAGTTTGGTACTTTTACGCATAGGGGCCGCAGTTTCAACCGACCTTGACCGTGTTCACTTGTATTAGATTGATGTGGATACACACCAGTAGGCAAATCGATCACCAATCCTGGTCATGTCTACGAGCCGTGACACCGTAGGCTTACTACAGGCAGTTTAGCGGTAAGGTCAGATCAGGGCTAGTGGTTTGACTACTACTTAATCATGTTCCCTGTCCTGACTATCACCCTTGGTCTGACTAAGCTTCTGTGTTCGAAGTGAAACGTTACCCAAAAGCTGCTATGACCGATTGCACTCAATTTTTTTGCATAATGATTGTACTCAAGAAACGTATCTTCACCGTTACTCAAAACACCTCAATCTATCTGTTCGAGCGCATGAGATCCATCTTAGATATCATTTTTATCGCAATAAACTGCAATCTCAGGCAACAATGCATTGAATTTCACTGATGTCAGTCGGAGCTTGATGGATCATAATTGACCAAGAATAGCTGTTACTCTAAAATCACCACTGACTTGTTCCTAATTCGTTCCTTTGATCAGTTGATCAAGAGCATTAAGCTGTTGAAATAATTTGTCGGGGGAACACTTTGTGACAAAAAGGCTAGTACAATCAACTCGCTTAAAGACAGCCGAGGATCTTCTAATTTATTTTGCTTTCGTGAAATTTGAATGTAACAAATTTACTCTAATTTCGACCCTTGAAAACTGAATAATATTGAAATTTGAACTTACTCAAGCTCGTGACAGAAACAATAAATATACGTGAATGTTTTATAATGATTACTCCAAAACTTGTCTACGAGCTGCCAGTCATAACATATTTGACGCCCTAACAACTGGATACATTGATAGCATCTGTTTGACTTCAGTTTCAAGCATGTAGCAGTGCTCGATTAATGATGATAAAATCAGCACGCTACATGTCGAGTTGATTTGAATAATTGCGATTCAGCCATGCGCACAATGCTTTCGTGTCCCAATCGAATGATTATTAAATGCTCTCTCTTATGGACTGAAGTTACTGCTATGCTCATTTTTACGTGAGTAAAAGTTTCAGCGAACAAGATAGGCCCTGTTAAGCTGATGCATGAAAAATGACAAACATACTGTCCAAAGATTCCAGTTACTTCAATTAAATGTGACAGTCATTGTTAATTCCATGGTACTCATGGTGGAGAATCGAGCTTTACAGGCTTTCCTCGTGGATACCCAAATTTTCATCTCTCGCTCTGCAATAAATTTCTGCATATAATGTGAAAGTGTTTAACTACAGTCCCACTTTGACAAAGATAACTGAAGGTAAAAATCCGTTTTTGCATGCATTTACATCACACACGGATGTGCAATTGTTATATATTACCCGAGCAGAACCCAAGTATTAATTACCCAAAATGTTTAACACTGAAAACCTTTATGCTATTAGTCACAATGGACTAACTAACTCAACACTACGCGTAGCAAGAACAATGGCAGGCTGTTTACACAAAGAGCTTTACCGTCTGACCAAAAGCCATTAGGCTGCCGCTCGTGTGTATTTATACACTGAATCATCATGGCCGACCAAATGGACCAATCAGAATCGAGAATCATAAATTATAATGAGTTATAAGTTATAATGAGTTTTTGAGGAAAATAATAATAGTTCCTCAACAGCAATCGTGCAGCATTTCTGTGCTGTGCGGCTAATATCGTGCTAAATTGATTGGCCAACGGTAGTGAGCTGCATACTGAAACATGCTACAGTCTCACTACTATTTCTATTTTTATTTGCCCCCTCATATCTGTCTAGGCCTGGGCAACGTGTCAG
>JACCGJ010017508.1:0-30362 GCA_013407085.1 Atriophallophorus winterbourni
TTAGAAATACCACATTCCAAATGGAACTGCCCCGGGTATTTTTATTCATTGCGTGTGTGCTTTGTTTGGAATTCCCTAACTGCCGATTTGGTAAACTCAAACAGTTTATCTATATTCAAATCGAAACTTGACGATTATATGAGAGCTAATCCAAATTTTGCCCCCAACTATTATTAAACTATCATCATCCCATTGATTTTGATGGTTTTTATTTATACATATATATATATATATATATATATATATATATATATATATATATACATTTGTAACTATAGTTTCACTCTGTGGTTATCGTAAAGTTAATTGCTTTTTCAACCATAAATCTCGAATCTTGAATCTAATGTCAGCATCTAAAATCAGCGCTTCTGCACATACACTCAACTCATAGATATTCGCTCTCATCAATGCCAAGTGATGACCTGAAGTCTATCTTTGCCTTAGCAGTATTAAATATTAATGCAACTTAACTTGGTCATTGTGCTGACCATAATTCTTGATTAAATGTGGACAAAGTAATCGAGATTAGTACGAAATATTCCGCTAGTGCATTTTAATGTGGTAATTCGAAGTATGCCCTAAACTTCTACCATCAAATTCTAATAGTTTTTACTTGAAAGTTTTTTAGCAACAAATTTTTTTATCGTTCTCTACTGGATTGCTGAATAATCGAGCGTTACATTACTTGCATGTTGCAGATAATTCCTCATTAATCTCAGCTGCATGAATTGTCCCCTTTGTTTATCATGAATTTCTCATGTTCTACTAAAGCATACACATGACAAAAGTTCATACAACATTTAATCGCCCACCATGATATATGCTGCTGTTTTCAGTCTATAGAGCGTTGCCATAGCAATAGAAACTGCGTCATTTTCTCACATTGATGCTTAGATCACTTAGCCTAAGGCCCAATTGATCATCCTCACATGGAACAGAGCGCAAACATAAATCCGTGGGAATGACAAGGCGATTCAATTATCTCCTAGTTCAAGCCAAATGTGATGGAGCACGACACTAATGGATGTTGGACCGGGTATAAAAGAACGGAATTTCTAATCATCCGTGCAGAATTGTTCTCTTGACCGGAACAGTGAGTGTTGACAAATTTTCCAAGAATCTTCAAATACATCTCGCGAAGATTTACTTGTTTTCGATTTTAACACAAGAAATTTATTCTAAAAATAATGACATCAATTAAATATGATAATAATATTTTTCAGTTTGAAGCAACTTTTAAATTGCATGGTGGAATAATTTATTATTCGATTAGGTCTCAATGCACGTTTACTGATCGCATACAGTAATTAAAGTAAAAGATCGGCGTATTATTCCAACAATTATAAAACCAAAATCTATAATCGAAAATTTAATCTATTTAAGACAGTCGCTTTGTAAAAATTGCAATAATGTTTGCCGAAATATTTAATTTATATGTATGCTTGCAATATTTTGAATAAAAATATGTTTAACAGATTTAGTGCACTTATCGGTTCAGTTTAAAAGAACGATTTAAGGATAGCGTTCTTTATACCGCGTAGATTTTTTTGAGATGGGTTATAATCTGCTAAATCCACTATTCTGCTTCCACAGAAATACCTAACGTGATTTCAATACATAAATAGTACGTAACTTGCTGACATTCACAAGATTATCCGCATACATTCAGTGTTTTGTACTTCCTAGTCAAACTAGTGAAGTACATATGGACTGGAGGTCATCTCCGAGTCTATCAACACGAAGTGTTACAGTGCTAAATTAATGGGCAGGCTTCTAATCTGCAAAAATTAATTTCCCCAATGATGTCGGTACTAACCTTTTAATGGATAATTCACATTTGGTACAATTGGTAAAAATTAAGCGATCTCGGTAGAACTTCGAACTGTGAAGATCCGTTTGAAATGTACAAACCTTGATGAATCAGAAGAGTGTCTCTTTATCTTCAATATATCTTAGCTGAAATGATTTTACATGATTAACTGAAAATGTTTTTATGTTGTTCCAGTGGACGAAAGTCAACAAGCTTCACAAGAAAGTTTGGATGACCATAGTTCGCATGAAACATTAGACACAATTATGGATGAAAATGAAGTGATTCCAATGGTGGAACATTTAAAACTGAAGAATACAACCAATATGAAAAGGATCGTTTATAAAATTCAGCAGAAAAAGAGCGATGGTCGATTCATCGGCCAAGAAAAATGGTTCGCGAAGATACGTTTAGTGGCACATGCCGAAAATGTCGTGGATCGATTAAAAGCTTTTCACGTAAGCCGCTGTGTTATTCCTCAAATCCTGGCGATTATATTAGGCTGCATGTAAATTTTAAGTTAGTGATGGATTCTAGGGAATAGGTTCACGATATTTTAAATACTGTGCTCCAAATAAAGAAAATTCTGAATTGGAATGTAGAAGAAAAAGACAAAGCTATATTTCAATATTTTTACAACTTCAACTTTCGTCTAATGTTACAAAAAGGAATACCGTAAAATTACCAATGAAAAATATTGACAGAAAATGTACACATGATACCAACGAGATAAATTCGACCGTAATTGTTCAATGCGTAGTTGACTTTGGCAAGTTATCTTGACACAAATAGTATAATAGATCTAAAACATGAAGATATTTTAGAAGACATTGCAAAGTGTTTGGATTGAGTCTTTGAGAAAACTTTACTTTCAAGAAAAGCGTTATGCACTCGGTATAAATTATCATTGAGGATAAAATTTATAAGTCGATCACAAGAGTATAAATGTTGTTTAAGGATTTTTCAAAGAAAGTCATTATAAGAAATACATCATTTAGAAGTTCGAAAATCGAAGATCCTTCAGATTAATGTTGTGTGTAATCCATTAAATCACAACAATACTTTTCATTGTAGAGAATATTGTTGAAGGTGGTACGGTTTTGTTTATAACACGTGCGTTTATAAAAGGTATAGGTCGGAGAATTTAGCTTAGCTCTCTCTTCCAGGCAATTTAGGCTACTATACTACGTATGCTGCGAGACTGAGAGCTCGAATTAATAATCTCGACGTTGTGAAATATACAACAACCGTGTAAATTGACACTCACTTGTTTCTTTTATTCTTACTCAAAAATCCAACATTTAAATTCGTTTGTTATTTATGAAAACTAATAAAGTAGATATACCACCTTAACGTACCTTGAATTTGTCAACTGTTTTGACGAACAATGAAAATAATGTCTATGAGATTCTAGTTTGCATTGTGTTTATTTCTTCAATAAACTAGACATCATAAAACCCAGGTCTTTTCATTATTGATCTTGCACAATTTAATTTATAAAGTGAAGGAAGATTTTTGTGTGGTTCAAAACAATGGTTATGTGTCGAACAACGTTACGTTTGAAGCCGGCATGTCTAGATCTCTAAAGATTGGCCCCAGAAAGTTGAGGGGTGATATGCAGGAGATGCAGATAACACCCACAAGTGGTTGCTTATAATCTGTCACATATAATTCTTACGATTCGTGTTGCTACATATGCTTCTGTTTTGGATCTAAGATAATGAGCAATTGCGCCCATAATATTGGTAGCATGCACGGATACAGGAAGCAAAAGCGTACATTAAGTCAAAGTGACGAAGGCATTTAGACATTTTTCGAAGGATATTAAATTTATTCAATCGATTCATAGACATTTTAGGCATCGTCGAATAGCGCACGGTTATTGCTGTTGAACATCCATATCATCAACAACACTGATTAATTTCCACTATTAGATATACTCAGATAACTGCATCATCTTACTATTAATGTGCAAATGGCCAAAAACGAGTAGTTCTACTCTACCGAATGTCGTGATGAGCATCTAGCGAAGGTAAACTGTTCAAATTTATTCAGAAATGTTTTTTCCCCGTGAACACCCAATGAAATAATCCATCGATTTTATGAATTTTGAAAATTGGTTGCTATGGTCATACCATTCACACGTTCGTCCGTGTACTGTCTATCGCTGAGAGCGCTGTGGGATGGACTGCTCATCCGAATCGGAATGTTTATTTATTCGAAAAACTGTGGAGCAGGCAAACATCATCCTCTTATGAAGTACATCTATGGCCGGCAGCAACCGAAAAATCCAAAAACAAAAAGAACTATTCACATAATGTAAAAAACCTCGATCTGTGTGATGCTGACTTTGTCTTACCAGTGTTCTACACGTGTACTTTTGTTACGGCAGCTGATTAAAAATACTACTTATAAAAATTCTAATTTGCATGAATTTTCATCACACACACTACGATCGCATTCGTGTTGTTTGCACTCAACATGTAAGCTGAGGATCCACATGCTTGAAACAACAGTGGAATGTTAAACATGGTTGATGCTTGAGTGCCACTGTTAGATAAGATTAGTAGGCCAAGTTATCAATCACATGACCACACACATAGGTAAACCAAGTTTAAACCCACGGACTGTAACGCCGTTCTTCATTGCCATGCCTGCTACTCTTTTCAACCTTTTACGACGCTAGAAACTAGTATGAAAGAGTGTAAATGAAGCGATCAGATTAATAAATATTTATTCTGATGGCTACTCTTCAACAACGGAAAGTGACATGGTAAATCCCGTTTGTTAACCACAGTTGGATGAGGTTGGTACGATCAACCTGTTAAATCGGATGTGCCCAAAACACACAGAATGGGGGTAAACCCATGATTATAAACACAAATACTAATTTACATGTATTTCAATCGCGCACACACACAACGAACGGATTGGGGAAGTTTGAGCTCAGCGGGTAGTGACAGTGGGATCAGGATCCACATGCCATTCTTCCACTTTTTATAGCGCATGCCGATCCTGAGCGTACTATTCCTACCTGATGAGTACAAACAAAACAAAACGTTTCGTGGGGACTGTGTAATGCAAACGCATGCGAATGAGCATTTTTAATTCAGTGTTAGTTCTCAATTCAGCAGACTTGTTTGAATCGGATCCTGGCCGAGCAACATAAAATGACACAATATAACCCAATGCGCTTCTGAGATTTCAATTTAATAAAAATTAACGACTTTTCATTATTATTTGAACTATGAAATTGAACGAATCGAAAAAATTCCGTTTTCGAGATCTCCAATTTCTTACTAGTGCATGCCCCATGTACAATTGTCTACCCACGCAACATGTCAATGCTCATTATTTGCACGTTTTAGGCTCAACGCACAATCTTTCTGAAAATTATCAGTCTTCTAAATATAATCCGTACTTAGACTGGATGAATACGATCGACTTATACAATGTATGAAAAACGGTAGAATTCATTATTTTCCATGCATCTCTATACCATTTATTCACGTTTGTTCAAAGATATTTTTATGTATTCATTAATTATTATTTTTTCAAAATTTAGGTCACAGAATAGACATTGGTGTCTAGGTAAACACTGGACTTGCTTTGTTGTGCATACTTTCAATGTATTTAACTGTTGACATCGTTAAGCATGAGGTAATTTAAATAGGCCAGACCGTTTTACAAGAACTATGAGTAACAATTTTCGTTATCATTGCATCGGTGAATCCTTTTTCGTTGCTTTCGTTTTTAAATTATTTGATTAGTCAAGTGGAAATTATCTACCCACAAATTTATGAATCGATATCGAGAATATTGCCTCAAGGTACTGAAACATACTGAGCATTTTGCTTTTACAATCGTAGCTAGTCGATACGGATTCTGTGGGAGAACTGTTCGACATGTTGTTGGACTGTAACGATCTAATTCATACACGAAACTCCTCCGGTTGCACCCTGCTCCATCAGGCGGTGAAGCGCGGAAGCTACGAAATGGTGAATATGCTTCTAGTCAGAGGAGCTGGTAAGATTTATATTCTGATATTACTTTGTGACTAACCGTAATCAGCTGGATTCTAATAAACTTTCTACCTGCTGTGAATGCTTTGATTACATTTTTTCTCCAAAAACAACACTTTATACAAATTATTCAGGGTAACATAATGCTTATTATGAAAGACACATTGAATATTCATTCATTAATTCATTCATTCAGTCCTATCCGTGCCGGGTGGCACATGAGGCGAAGACAACTTCACTTTAGTTGTTCCGGTCTGTCGCCGCTTCCGTTGCCGTCTGCACCGTGAATCCTTGTGCATGTAGTTCGCGTTTCAACGTTCTGCGCCAAGTTTCCTTGGGTCGTCCCCTTTTTCGTTTACCTTGTGGATGCCAGTGCATGGCTAGCTTCGTATGCGAACTGGGATCCATCCTGCAGACATGACCGAACCACGGATCTGTTGTCATCTTTTCCGTAGCAATGTAGGTTTTACGGGATAGGGTTGCTAGCCCTAAGCCCAACCCTCCTCCTTTCTCAGACGGGCTTGGGACCGTCCTTGGCGGAGTTACACATTGAATATTGCCAACCAATAAATTAATTTATAGATTTCAGCTTTCATAATTTTTATTTAGCATTATTTATAATAATTACACACGTCAGAAAGTGGAATTTGGGACGATTAGAAGATAAAATGTGAGCAGAGTGCACCAGAGCTGCAATCCAAACCAAAAACGTTTGAGCATCGACAAGGTAGTTGAGACGGTGCAATGATGAACTTGTTTAATTTGTCCTCCAGAAGGTGGCAAATAGAAATCAATAATTCCTAATGTACACGGGGAGTGAGAATCAACAAGAAAAAGTTATGGCCTCTTACAATCGAAATGATCCTTAAATTGTTTGTATGGATCGATGAAGATAGTTCAGTCTGTATTCGAATTTCAACAACAAAGATTTCATATTTCATTACAGATGTAAATGCACTGGATCATAAGAAAAACTGTCCTATCCATTTTGCGACCAGTAACGAAAAGAAAGACATATTTGACCTTCTACTGTTTAACGGCGCACAGTTGAACTGCGCAAATGTGTACCATGTTCAACCAATACATCTGGCTGCTGAAGCAAATTTTTTGGAAGGATTGAGCGTAAGCTTGCTTTTCTAATATGTTATTCTAATATGTTTCTATTGGTTGAATAAGGTGGGCTTTCGTTTCTAGATAATTTGCAATCATCCACAAACCGACGTGGACGCCGTGGACAAAAGAGGCTCCACCGCACTCTATTACTGTTGCATGATGGATAATTATAATTGCATGCAGCTACTTGTGAGTATTCTTATTTTGGTATATATTTATGCGCAAATCGTGCATGCTTAATTTCCAGTTAAACACACCGAAAAACTCCAAGTTTCCCGTTTTTCCAAGCAGTTCAAAACTCATTATCATATTTCCCAACATACCGTCTTCCGAAGAGGCTACGTATCATGCTAATGCGAATTTAGTTAAATCAAAACGTTTCTTCAGTTTGGAGACAAATGGTTATTTGCTTACCACTACGCATATCAATTTAATCCTGATTTGAATTATCACTCGAACAAATCCTTTTGAAATATTGTGTTAGAGCGATCGATACACGCATCAAGGAAATGGTGACTCGCGTCTCGTTCTATTCCCACTTTTGATATCCTTCCAGACAGGTTTTATTGAAAGACGATCAGTGAAGACCGAAGACGAAGAAGCTGAATGAAAATGCTGAAGCCTAACCATTTCAAATTTTTAAAATAACTAAAGTAATCGAAGGTCCAAAACTTAGTGTTACTAAAATCCGTTAGCTCATCTCTCACCATATGGTATTCGATATTCTTTCACACAAACAAAACTAATTCATAAGGAACGTCAATAATCCTTTTGTATGACACCTGCAACCAGGGTAAATTCTTACCATGATTAGTTGTAGTGAAATTTGTTTGCAAAACTTCCGATTAAATGTCTCAACATTTCAGAGGTATTTAGAATATTTGGCAGCGGATTCTAAAGAAAGCAAAACCATTGGCAGCATTCGAGATACGAATGCGGGATTTTGTAACATAGCTTTGTAGCTTATTTTTGTAAAATACGAGGGTGTGGAGTGAGAATAAATTGAAATAAATATATTAAGCAAACGGAAGACACAACCGTTTATTCGTTCATTGTTTGTTAAATTCCGGAAACCTGTGACAGTTTTGGTTGCTCTGTGGAATATTTTATCAAGAGTCCACTTTCGAAAATATTAAATTTACACCCCGAGCTCAGGATGAGATGATTTTAAACACTGCTTCGCGTTGGTAAACCGTCTGAATCGGAGTTGCAATTTTCATGTAGCGTTCAAGATTCAAGATTCAAGAATGGTGTGGTGACAAAAGCAAGTAGCTCAATAATTACCAGATCACACTATGTATTCGTTCATCAAGAGGCAATAATTCATAATCAGGTAAGGTCAGATATAGTCCAGTGGACTACTTACCGTGCAGCGAAATCGTTTTCGAACGAATACGTGACGAAATTTTGAAAGAATATTTGACGCTGTGAGGAGAAATAAACCTCTTCTCATATAACATGCTAAATCTTTGCAACGATATACAGATTCAGTAAACTGGGACAGCAGAATTAGGAAACGGGAGTGTCAATTATATACGAATCCACCTAACTTCATTAAAAACATATGCTCAAAATACTTACAACACGCAGAAGCCGAACACAAATTAGTTGTGTGTATCTGTTATCATACAAAGTAACCTTATAGCAGCAATTTTCAAGATAGTTCAGTCTCTTAACTGTTGTTGATATTGCTGTTCGAATCTAAAGTACACGACTGACACGAAAATAATTAGTAACGTTTTTGCATGGATCGACAATAAAATCCTTAAGCGATTTAACTAGAGAAATTTTCATAGTTATTTACGTTAATAATAATAACGATAATAATAATACATCCAATATTACACCAAATCATGAAAAATGCTTCAGGTGTCAACCTTTAGAAAAAATCCGGTGTCGGAGTCCTGTTAGACACTCCGCAGGTTTATTTCAAGTTCGTCGTGGCGACTTCTACGATGCCATCAATGTCCAAATGTAGAAGCCTAGCGGTTCCTTCGAATCAAATGATGTATTGTTGAGAGACTTGCAGAATGGGAAAAGGCCGGTTATCCGTAGTTAACTGCCCATTGGGTACATATGTGTGCACCGATGGAGAGGACACTCATTTCCGCTTATTTGGATAGTAACACAGAAAGCAACTGTTACCGGCTAGAAGCCATGGCTCAACTGGCGTAGAGCTCAGTGCCTAGAGCTGCTTCCGACGGAGGCAGAGAGCTACAAGTCTCATTGGACGGCTACCGCACCTACCTCTATTCAAAAAGGTGCTGTCTCGTCTGGGCAGGTTATCCTTGATGGCAACATAGGGATTAGGAACGATCCGAAACTCAGACTATTTTTCTCATCAGCACAAAAAAACTGTTAACACACACCATCTTCGAAACTGGAACCTGGAACGTCCGGTACATGTTTCCTTGATTTCATGACGACGTCTCTTACATCAGAACGTAAGAAAATCAGCGGTTATTAACAATGAGCTGAAGAGGATGAAGTTCAGTGTGACAGCCCTGCAAGAAACGTGATAACTAGATACTGGTATGTTAGTACAAAGAGATTACACATTTTAAGAAAGCATAGGTGTGTGATGAGTCTCGACTGCATGCAATTGTGTTTGTGCGAAATCGAGAGGATTTGGTCTCAAAATCTGAAGTGAAGTACTGGAACTCCAACGTTACTCAACGTTTATACACCGACTCTCTCTGATGTGTACAGGCGTTAGTTTATTCGGGAATTTTGTATTTGAATGGTCAGATTGCGAATGCGGGGTAGGAGAATGTAAGTAATTTTAAAACGGTGTCTGAGCATGCATAACAGCCTACGGATTATTTGGTATGCCACAAGTAGGTCAGCTCTTTTACACCTGCGCACGAGAGTGCATAATCCGAGTTTAGTCAATCGCTCAAAAGGTAAATTATAATATCCGGTAAGCATTTTAGTTGTCTTATGATAAATTCTTGCGAGTAGCAAAATGTCTTTCTCCAACCACGGTAATCAAGCTTGCGCTGTATGGTCCACTACTAAGTGTATATATGTATTGAACATCTTCGTCAATGAGTTCGGCGAAAAGCGTCGAAATTTCGTCTGAATATGCCGCACGCTTATAGACGGCCTCGCAGTGCAGACTGTTTTTCACATTTTCGCACACCCGGGCAGCGAGATATTTATCCGATTTACCCCACTCAAACGCATGACTGCCAAGCGCGCATGAGAACAAAAAGTGTTTTCCAAATTGTCGCATATTACACTTGCAAAAATGGAAGTGCAGCTAGCTTTGAATTAACTACCGGGATGGCCTTTCAAAATGGTCACTCAAACTTTCTTTGATACTAAGCAACAGCATAACGTCTCTTAAGAACATCCTCGGTGTAAGCTTTAGCATCAGCTTATGTTATTCCCGTTAAGCACGCTAATATAGAGAAACGTACACCTCATAAATCATAGCAAAGCGTGGACTACGACAATGTCCATTCACTGGTTTGTGCAAAATAAACTTCAACCAGACTATAACCCACCGCGCCAAATTGGCTGCTAAAGCCAAGGATGGACCGTACTCGTATGCGTAAACCTAATCTTACCATGCAATTTAAACAAGTCTTCACAACTGAGCTCAACAAATCAACTTCACCCCAATCATTCATTCATTCATTCAGTCCTCTCCGTGCCGGGTGGCACATGAGGCGAAGACAACTTCACGCCAGTGGTTCCGGTCTGTCGCTGCTTCCGTTGCCGTCTGCACCGTGAATCCTTGTGCATGTAGTTCGCGTTCCAACGTTCTGCGCCAAGTTTCCTTGGGCCGTCCCCTTTTCGTTTACCTTGCGGATGCCAGTGCATGGCTACCTTCGTATGCGAACTGGGATCCATCCTGCAGACATGACCGAACCACGGATCTGTTGTCATCGTTTCCGTAGCAATGTAGGTTTTACCGGATAGGGTTGCTAACCCTAAGCCCAAACCCTCCTTCTTTCTCAGACGGGCTTGGGACCGTCCTTGGCGGAGTTTACTTCGCCCCAATCCTCTTCGAAACTGGGTATCGCTAAAAATACTGCATGCGCCAAGTCGCAAGAAATAAAGTCAAGCAGACTGCTAGTCTACGTACAAACGACAATTGGACTTATATTAGCCTCAGTGTTCAAAAACTGCAGATACTAGTAATTTTCACGGTGTCTAATGGGATCAAGCGAACCATCGATCCAAACAAAAGTCAACATTACCATTAGGACAGTATTTTGTAACCCAGTCGCCGCGAAAAACTCATCAGATGAAAAGATGGATCGAACACTTCTCCTCTCTCTACTCTATGAACAACACGGTTTTGTGCATGCGTTTGAAAATGTTGAGCGTTTATCAACCATTGAACACTTAGATATTCCCACTATTCTAGATGAGCTCAACAGAACAACCGACCGCTTAGCGAGCGGAAAGGCCACCTGAGCTCATTAAAAATTATATTGAACACATTTATTGCAGCCACGTCATCATTTGCTTCTTCAATGTTGGCAGGAGAAGTGTGTGCACACAAGAGACACCAGACACCAATATAATCACGTTATTTAATGATAAGGTTGACAGCGGCAAATGCAAAAATTAAAGATAAATTAGTTCATAGCGTTTACGCAAAACCTCAATGAGGCTTACTCAGTAGAAAATCAACTGTTGACATGATAAATTCATTGGGTCAACTTCAAGAAAAGTGTCGGGAACATCATATGCCTTTTAAGCTGTTTTTTATTTAATGCATGGATTTGACTACGTCAACAGGCATGGTCTGTTCAAAATGCTCCATCTTATAGGCTGCCCTAAAAACGGTTCAAACCCGTTAGTAGAATGAAAGACTAGATCTATTTTAACGTTTGCACTTCATAAGCCTTTGAACTTTGCTGGAGTGTCAAACAAGGACATGTTCTTGCTCCCGCGCTTTTAGGAATTTCTTTGCTCTGATGCTGTAATACGCGTACAGAACGAGAACAAAAGGTTAACGAAGTTAGATTTGCATGCCAATGTTAAATAGTGTTAGTACGACGAACCAAGATGTTCAAATAAAGAAGCACAGAGTGATTATTGATCAAGTGCACAAGAATCACAACATTGCCAGTGTTTTGTTTTGCTCACATCGCAAGCACTTAAACTCCAAAGCTGGTTTCTGGCTGTTTGCCTTCATCAGGTGCAGACAGCAAGCTAAGGTTCGGTGAGCCTTGAAATAGTATTAAAGTCATAAAAAAAGTTATACTTTGCGTGGCACTGTTAAATAAGGTTCGTACGAAGAGTCACGATGTTCAAGTGAAGAATCACAGACTGATACTTGGTCAAGCACTCAGAACGCTCAAAATGACCAATAAATTGTGATATTCATTAAAACTAAACTTGCTGACACCAACTGATAACGCCAAGCATCCAGAAACCGGTTTTGGAGTGTGAGTGCCGACCATACATTCTTGCATCTTGAATACGGTAATACGTGCAGATTCGAATTTTTCGTGATTTTCCAACATCGGATCTATGCGTGCAACGCTGTCAATACTCAAATGGATTAATGCTATCGGAAGTATCTTATTCGTCTTCATCGACTAGTTAAATCCTTTGGACATCGTGTGATAAACTACCGAAGCGTCTCGCGGGATTTAATGCTGAATTTGCGTTTATGCCTGATCAACGCTTTTTGTCGCGCTCACGCCATTCATCATCTGTCGATCGACAGAACCACTGCTTTTGCGCACACCGCTGAGCCGTGCTGCTTACACCCCTGACCGGATGACCCCGAGATGAAAACAAAGCGCACCGGGCTGCATGTGTACGTTTTGCATGAAAGCGGTATGTCCGAAGGTCACATATTACGCTTGTTTGTTAAAAGTGCATGAGAAATGCGACAAATCGCTTACCTCGGATTTGGTAACAATTATTAATGGAGATATATGTCCTGGTGTTTGTTACGTTTGCCAGGTTTGAAAAAACAAACCAACAGTGAGATCCTTTGGGGGCGAAAACTTCTGAGAATGAAATTGAAACGCGTGTAAATGGATAAAAATCAGGTATACAAAAATGACTAAACCGATAAAAAAGTCATAGAGTTCCTATTATTGTCAGACTTATAGCTTGCTGCCAAAGAGCCGATAGAAAATGTGTCACACTCACACAGTTCATATTTTGCCCAGATAACCATGCAGATGGCGACTAGAACGTGTAAGTGTTCGACAGGATCGGTGACTCCTCAACTTCAGGGAAACGCGAAAGGACTAGGCGAAACCATTGCTAAAATACCGACTCGAATTTTAAACCAAAGTCCGCGTGTGTAACCTTAGTTTTATATGTACCAACGTGGCCGAGTCACGCGAAGCGCTGTTCGAAGGTAAGCAAAAGCATCATTGAGTGGAGTGGTATAAACTTTGTAATCAGATGAGGCTGGCCTGCAGTTACTCCCTCATCGATAGATCACCGAACCACCATCTGAATTCTCTTCATAAGGATGATCATCACCTTTGTCGAATAACTCTACAATCTGCGGTCGACGTGGAAAACGTTTTGATGAATGTTTACCTTCTCAGAGAAGTTTCAGAGTCTACATGTCGTATTCACACATATCTACCATGTTTAAAGCGAAAGTCATAGAAAAAATCTCGAGAAATTAATTCAAGGATTATTGTACTTCTAGACGTTCCGGAAGATGCTGCTGACGTACCTTCTTAAGAAAAGTCTGGACAGCATTAAAAGCAGTGGAAATACCTAGTTCAAATTCAAATTCAAATTCAACGATATATAGTTAAAAAAGTTAATACTTTACAACACCACTGGCTTACGGTATTAATAAAACATGAAAAAATACAATAGTATAAAAGCAATAGAGAATATCGAATGTAAGGCTCACGAATGCTATTCTTTTGCATATGTAAGTCCAATTTCACTTTAAACGCCACCAGGCAAGGAGAGTCCACCACATGTTGGGGTAGGGAATTCCAAAGAAATATAGCACGTATGGCGAAAAAATGGCGCCGACAGTCAATACGGGAACTTGGGACGTAAAGGGATAAGGTATGTCCGCGTGTCACTTTCCCATCACACACATCAAGCAAGTGTTTTAGTGGATGTCCTTCGGTAGACACAATTCTATAAGTCAGAATAATATCGCGTTGTATCCTCCTTTGGGTAAAGTCGCATAGACCCAGACGTCGCAATCTTTCGGTGTACGGAACATTGCGAAGACCCATCACTAACTTTGTTGCTCTATGATAGATTTTATCGAAGAGAGCAATATCCTTTCGCAGCCAAGGAGCTCAGACCTCTACCGCATACTCCATCGTAGGACGAAGGTAGAAATTCATTATCCTTGGTAACGTTACCAGAGAGAATCTTCCAAATATTCTTCGGAAGATACCCAACAATCTGTTTGCCCGTCGATATATGTTCTGACAGTGCGCTGTGCTCTTCAGGTTCCCGCTAATACACACTCCAAGATCTTTTTCTAACGAGCTCCATGCTAGGTTTTCAGTTCCCAATCGATATGTCTAAGGAACATTCTTGCCAAGATGGAGCATCTTACATTTCTGTATGTTCAATGACATGTCATTCAAGGCCGCCAAATTCGAAACGATGTCCAAATCCGTTTGCAGTTTCTCACAATCCTCTGCAGAACTAATCGGCGTCCAAATTTTCATATAATCAGCGAACAGGATCATTTTGGACGATATGAAGGGGGTAAATCATTTATGTACAACAGAAAGCAGAGCGGGCCTAGCACAGATCCTTGTGGGACTCCACTGTTGGTTTTGAACGTTTAAGATAGCGCTCCGTTAACTTTAACTCGGTCATCGCGATCTGACAGATAGTCGCACAACCATGAGATGAGTGGATCACATATTCCTGAACACATCAGTTTTTGAAGAAGCAAATGATGATTGACTCTGTCAAAAGCTTTCGAAATGTCTAGGTAACAGACGTGGATGCAAGAACTTTTATCCATCTCCTTTGTCCAGTCGTCTAACGTGAGGAGAAGATTTGTGAGACAAGATCGGTGAGATCGAAATCCATGCTGCGCTGGCGAAAACAAATTATGCGATTCGGAGTGTGCAACTATTCTTTCCGAAACTATACGTTCCATGAGCTTAGCAATGACAGGTAAAAGTGTGACGGGACGATAATTTGCAGCGTCCGATCGGCAACTGCCTCTGAAGATAGCTGTTATCACGCCGGACTTTCAATCTTTCGGTCCTACTCCCTTAAGCAACGAATAATTAAACAGCCTGGAGAGCGGTTCACGAAGCTGACGGTGCCATCCGCTCCTGGGGATTTTCTTACCTTTAGTTTGAGCAAATGACTTGCAACAATCATTGGATTTATCGAAATATCGCACAACGTTTCGATTGCTGTTTCAATTGAATACTCAGAACGTTCCACTAAAACCTTTGGTACGAACACATTAGTGTAGTAAATTGCCAGAGCATTTGCGGTTTCCAACGCTGTTTCAGTGAGTTGATCGCCATTCTGGATGGGAAAAATACCTGGTTTGAATTTTGCTTTCGCGTTCATGATTTTGTATAATAACTTAGTGTTGCGTTCCATTTTCGACAGGAGCATCAAAAGGTGCGCTTCCTTATCCTCTCGAATAAGCGCAGTCACTTTGTTGGGTACCAAACGGAAATGTTGCCAAGAAGTAGAAGTAGTGTTGGCTTTATACTGCACCCACGCTGCTCACTTCAGTGCTATCCACATTTTGTTCTGCTGCGGACAACAAAACGAAGTTCACCGACGCACCTTTTCTGAACGATCAGCGAGTTCTTCATTTTCAGAAAACCTGCAAGCTCGTTCCATTGCGAGTCAGGGGTTATATTGTCCGTCTGAAAATGCGGAATCTGCACGAGTGATTTACTCAGGGCCAATTTATCTACCCGTCGAACCACCACATTCGGAGTAACCGATTGCTGAGTACTGCAAACATAGTCGAACATAAGTACTGAATGGTCGCTAAGAACCAGTGGAGCCTGGAATTCGATCGCTTCGATAGATTGTTCCTCCGATGTTAACACCAAATCCAAGACAGAGGGGCGGCCAGAAACTCTCCTCGGGTACATTCGTGAACATGGTTGTATAACGGGATTGAATCTAGTACCTCTCTAAATCGGTATTCTGGTGTTTATGGGGAGTGATCGTCCCTGAGATAAATGGTGGACAGATTAAAATCACCCATAATATGTGTCGTTGCTTGCTGTGTGCGAGTCAAGCGCTGAAGCACTTGGATCAACCTTTCGTTGTACGATTCCGTGGATGAAGGGGACCGGTAGACCACATCAATAATGCAGAATTCACCAGACATCAGTGTTAAAGTGCACCAAATTGTATCCTCGAGCGTGAATTCTGTCTTGTCTATTGGATGGCACTGGAGTCTATTATGGTACCAAAGAGCAACACCACCACCGCTATTCTCTCGATCGTTCCTTATCAAATTCATATTTGGAATTGATATCTCCGATTCAATCAATTGGGAAGAATACCATGTTACTGTAATGGCTATAATGTCAGGTGAGCAGCGCGAACATATCTCGGTTAGCTCAGCTAATTTGTTCGGAAGGCTTGTGCCTTTCTATATAAACATCTAATAAAGTTCGTGGTGTTCAAATCATGAAACGTTATCAGAGGGCAGACTCGGTTATAGTCGGAATACTCAAATGTTTTGGAGCTATCACATGACATTCAGGTTGAACCTCATCACTAGGCGTTTGTGGGTCAGTACCATCCGTTAACTTGCTTCCGGCTGTTACCTTGGGCAAGCTCAACATGACGTTTCGTGGTAGGTTTTTCTATTAGCTTTCCATTCACGTTTGATAGTATCCGTCTTTTCGGTTGTGAAGAAGGTTAGCTTTAAAGGGCTAGGACCTTTCCCTTTATAGTTGGCAGACCGCGGTAACCTAAAAGCATCCACAAGTATGGCATTTTTAATACCAATTGTTTCGGCTACATATTTCCATTGTTTGTGGTCGTGCTCAGACTTTTCTTGAGAAGGTACGACAGCAGCATCTTCAGGAACACCTAGAATTACAATACTTCTCGGATTACATTCTCCACGAGATTTCTGCGACGACTTTCGCTCCCACCATGGTAAGTCTGCATGGATACGACATGTAGTCTCTGGAACACCTCTAAAAATGTAACCATTTAAGAGTACGTTTTCCACGTCCTCCGTAGATTGCAGCGTTATTCGTAAAGGCGAGGATTATCCTTGTGAGGAGAATTCAGGTGTTCAAAATACATTACTTGTGGATGCTTTTAGGTTACCGCGGTCTGCCATTTATAAAGAGAAAGGTCCTAGCCCTTTAAAGCTAATCTTCTTGACAATCGAAATGACCGACAATAGCAAACGTGAACGGAAAGCTGATAAAAGAAACCTACCCCAAAGCGTTCAGTTGAGCTTGCACATGATAATAGACGAAATCAAGCGAACGGATAGTCCCCACCCACCAACGCCTAACGATGCGGTCCAAACGAGATATAATACGACATTATCAAATAAACTTATCCTTTTTGACTTTATAAAATGTTTATATACCAATGCGCAAAGCCTTTCGAACAAATTAGCGGAGTTAACTGAGATATGCATGCATCGCTCACCTGACATGATCGACATTACAGAAACATGGTATTCTTCCCAATTGATTGAGACGGAAATATCAATTCTCAATATGAATTTGATGAGAAAAGATCGAGAGAGATTTGGTGCTGGTGTTGTACTTTTTTATCGTAATCAGCTCTAGTGACGTCGAATAGACAACACAGAATTCACTCCCATGGATACACTTTGGTGTACTTTAAAGCGGATGTCTGTATGACTCGCACTCAGCAATCAACAATACTTATAATGCTCGAATTTAAAGTGTCTTGCCGTTATCTAAGAAATGTTTATTCCCAACAAAGTAAAGAATTCCTCTTATAAAATAATGGTTACAAATGCACACGGAGAAGAGGTTCTCACCGCTCCTCCGTCTTGGGTATGGTGTTAACGTCGGCACAAAAATCTGTCGATGCGATCGGATTCCAGTCTCCGCTAGGTCTTTGAGTACATTCAGTACTTGTGTTCGACTATGTTTGCAGTACACATCAATCGCTTGATGTCAATGTGGTGATTCGCGCGGTAAATCAAATGCCCTTGAGTGCAGATTTAGCATTTGCAGACGTATGCCGTAATCCCTGACACGCAATGGAACGAACTTATAGTTTTTCTGAAACAAAAGATTGATGAGGACTCGCAAATCGTTCTTAAGAGATCTGAACATGAAATTCGTTTAGTTTTTTGATTCAAAACAAAAAGTGGATAGACTTGAATCGAGCAGTGTCAATGCAACATAAAGCTAACAATACAGCTACTACTTGGCAACATTTTTCGTAGGATACACAACAAAGTGACTTCACTTTTACGAGAGGATAAGGAAGCGCACTAATTGATTCTGCCTTCAAAAATGGAACGTAATCCTAATTTACTATACAAGATCCTTAACGCGGAAGCAAGCGTCAAACCAGGTATTTTTGCAGTGCATAATTTTTGAAAGCTCACTGGGACCACATTGGAAACCGCTAATGTTCTCACGATTTATTACTCTATAGTATTTATGCCAAAAGTTTAAGAGGAACGTTGTGCCTATTCAGGTGACACAGGCATCAAAACATTTAGCGAAATTTTGATAAATCCAGGTTTTTTTCACAAACTGCATGTAGGAAAATGCCCAGATGCAGACGGCATCACACCGAATGTCCTTAGGTTCTGTCATCCTCAGGGTTGTGAACCGCTTTCCAGCCTGGTTAACTATTCGTTACTTAAGGGATTGTAACCAAAAGATTGGAGGTATGGCGGGATTTCACCTATTTTCTGACCTATTTTCACCTATGCTGATCTGACGCTGCAAATTATCGTCCAGTCACACTATTACCTGTTATTCGTAAAGTATCAGAAACAATGGTCACTCACTTAGAATGGCGTAATTGCTCTTCAACGCAGTAGCATGGATTTCGCTCTCATCACTCTTGTCTAACGAGTGTTCTCAAAACGTTAGACAACCATAAAAAAGAGTTTGATAAAAGATTTTGAATTCACGTTGGTTACTTCGACATTTAAAAAGATGTTTAGAGATTCAATCACCATCTGCTTAATCAGAAAATGATGCATTTCAAATCGCCACACACGAGTTAGAGTAAACGAAGTGGTATCCAAAATGCTCAAAACCACCAGCGGAGTCCCACGAGGATATGTGCTAAGGCCGCTCTCTTTTCTCCTATACATAATCGATTTGCCACCCCTCATATCCTCCTGTTCACGGATGATATGTAAATTTAGATGGCTATGTGGATGACTGTGAGAAACTGCAAAGGGATTTTGACAACATATCAGATTGAGCGGCATTCAACATACAGAAAAGCAAGATGCTGCATCTTGTCAATAATGTTCCTTGTACATATAGACTGGGAACGGAAAACTTAGCATGGAGCTTGTTGGAAAAAGACCTTGGTGGATGGATGAGTGGAAACTTGAAGTGCACGGTACCCTACCAGATTAGGTATCGACAAAAAAGCAGATTGTTAGTTATATTCCGATAAATATTGGGAAGATTCCCGTTGGTAACGTTACCTAAGATATGCCTGTCTACCCTCGCCCTTATACCCCATATATATATCTATATATATATATATATATATATATATATATACATAACATTTGCTCTCACTCCCAAGAGCACCTTCAGTCGCTAATGGACTGTTTTTCGTCGGCATGCGAAGACTTTGGTCTAACAATCAGCATGAGCATGAACAAAGTCCTTGGTCAAATGACTGTATTACCTCGCATCATCACTGTTGGAAACTGTCAGCTTGAATAAGTACATTATTTCACATACCTTGCTTCAACCATTGCGGATAACCTCTCGCTGGACACGGAGATTGATAAGCGGATTGGCAGAGCAGCTGTCATTTTGTCCCGATTGAACTCTCGTGTTTGGGGTAACCGCAATCTGACTGTAAAGAGAAAGATGATGATACACAGCGCAATACAACCGAGTTCTGACTATTGTTGCCAGCGCTGCGGGAGAGATTGTTCCTCCTGAATCGGAATGTTTAGTCATTCATAAAGCTGTAGAACATGAAAATGTATGCAGTTGTGATGTACATACAAGGTGGACATCGACCGAAGGAGGCCAACATAGTATTTGCTGGACGCTCAAATTTTTACGATAGATTAACCGTCCGTCTCCATCCGGGGCCCTTCTAGATATGTGCAATGAAGTGTTTGTTTTGACATTTGTGAGCAAAGCGTTCACATCGAATCTTACAATACGATGATCATCTTCCGAAGATAGCGATCTTTCGCGCCTTGCGATGTCATGCGCATTTTCAATGAACGTGTCCATATTACCGACAACATTATTTAAACCCCGAGTGAGACACTTTTCCTAGAAAGGAAATGTGCTCATCATGAAACCATCCGGTGTGTCATATACCATATGCCTTGACGATCTGGCGTGAAACGGTAAAGTCAAAAGATTCTAACGTGTGTTTGTAGACTATCAGATAAACACAATTTTCTTCGTAGATTTTTAAGTTTTTATTTCTCCCGAGAGCTGTTTGACGCATCCAAAGCTATTGAAATTAACAGTAAGCTGGTTCCTAGCCATTTTTACTCGTTTATACATGTCTAATATATTTGAATAGTTTCCTTTAATTTTTCGCACACAACGCACTCTTGAATAAACATTGGTATAATATATGTCCACGGATTAATTCTGTTGCGAAAAGATCTTCTTTGTTTGACTATGGGCTGGTTGGATTCCTAATATTTGCAAAATGCTACTTTTCTCACTGCCGATTATAGCTTTTCAAGGTCATTTAACACGCTTTTCCAAATATCCAATTTGACAGTCATTTAAATTGTATCTCAAAACCAATTGCTTTTAGCTGGACAAAGGGGCCAATATTTACCACCGGAACCTATCAGGTAGCTTGCCGATACATGTGGCAATATTCCAGCTGGCATTCAAATGCGTGAACTTACTGTTCGCTCACGAATCATTGAGACTATTTCAATATAGTCTGCTAGATACGAAAACGGGGAGAAAAGATTCTGATTCTGTCGCAGATCTTAGCATGGGAGAAAACAAGTTTGCTTTGCTCGTGAAACTTCAGAAAGGAACTCGTCGTCAATCTGCAATATCAACCAGTAGTAGCCGGAAACCTACGCTTATCTCATTATCTAGCCCCAGTCAGCGCAAACGGCTCATTCATGAAGTTGATGGGGAAGGCTTCACGCCAATTCATTTAGCGGTCAATTCGGGTAACCAGGAATTAATCCAGGTATGTAGTTAACTGAGAATCGCCCATTTATTTAATAGAATATGGAGTAATCTCGATTTATTTTTAGCTCTGTTTAGATAGAGGTGCTGATCCATTAGCCGTAGACACTGCAGGTCAAGTACCACTTCATTTTGCGGCAAGCCGTGGAGATTTGGATTGTGCAAACATACTATTGAGTTTCAGCCCAGAGCAAAGCAGGAAAATGATTGGAGCGGCTAACACTGACGGTCGGACGCCCATGCATATGGCAGCAATGCACAATCGACCGGAAATGATAAAGTTGCTGCTCGATAAGGTAACTTCGTGAAATGAATTTTTAACCACACATTCACTCAGCGACTGCCATACACTTCTCATACAGATCATTTTATTTATTGGACTTTAATTTAATATCGATTTCTCCACATTGCCATTTTTCCAATTTTTGAAGCACAATAATTCTGATCATAAACGATGCACGCCTTGAAATATTCAAGATGTAAGGTATGTGTAATAAAAAGTTAATCGTGGTACAATTCTGTTGAATCAGGATTTCCAAATCTGATTCAGTCGTTTTTCGCAAGAAACTGCAAGAACCGTGGAATAGCATAGGAACAACGTAGTCAATATTAATATCCATCCGTTACCCATGAACTGCTTACTGCAAATTCACCGTAAATTGACATCACTAGGATAATAACGATGTTAACAAAAATGTAGAATTTCAATAAATTAACCTCGACGACTTAGCCGTGAATTATGTTTTGATTAAAATATACTGGTAATTTTTTACAAAAATAAAAATTGAACAGTATTAAATCAATATATTGTCACACAAGCACACACACACTAAATGAACAAACGACTTGTACGGATTGCATAGCAGATACTATAAGACACTAAAGGCTTAAATCATTTTCAACTGACGATTTAAACATTAACATTGTGATAGATTAGATCCGATATGTTTCCAATCGATCACTTCTAAATTATTCGAATATTGATTTATTAAACTATATGTTAGGAGTGCCTGATATTATATCAACGAATCCGACCAACAAAACACAATTTTATTCACAGGGTGCATTGATCGATCCAAAAGATACGGATGGTATGACACCTTTGCTTCTGTCTAGTTTGAAAGGATCCATAGAAGCGGCTATTTGTCTTATAAATCTTGGCGCAGACACCCTGGCTTACGACAAATACCAAAGAGGAGTAATTTCTCTTCTACTGCTGAGTGGCGCTGGATCGGCTCGCGATACTGTACCACATTTGATAAAGGCAAGTGACACCTCGATTTGGCTTTACACGTTTTCATTAAACCAATACACAAGTGATTACGAATTGTTTGACTTCATCAAGAGAAGCAAGCGATATAAGCTTCACTGTGACCTGAAACAATGTTTCAGCGTTCGTTTTCTTCGGTTGAAGACAGCGATATTCGTTTTAACAAGTGAACAGCTTTCACCTTTTATATCTTTCAGTAAGCATTGAGCAAGGTGAATCGTTTTTACGGAACTGAGAATAAATTTTAGTTAATGTGAATGCATTCTTCAGCATGATAAGCTCTAGGCCACCTTAAAATGTGTGGCGAAATCTCTGGTCGTTATCTATGAAACGGACCATCAGATAACTCTCGGGTTAAAAGTGTTAAAGCATAAGTTTAATGTTCTCGTATAAACAGCCTCTCTTTTCAACTAAAAATAGATTCGAGGAAAAATTATGCGAGATCTGTCTAGCATCATTTTATCTTCTCGGAAAACGAAAATTCGAATTGTAATACAGCGCTTTGCAATTTCGTATTTACCAAGTTTATGATTTCAGTACACGTCAAAAACGGTTAAATAGCTTACACAAATTTCGATTTGAACATTTTGCATGACAGATGATATCTCGACATGGACATTCATAGTGTAAAGGGGTGGAAACCGAATGTGATTACGTCAGTTTAATCGAGGACAAATTACGTCTCTTGTTCTGACATTTATTACGATGTTGGCACAGGCTTCACAATAATCGCTGCAACATTAGCTGCATCACAAACACTTGACGATTCTATCCTTATTAATACCTGAGGTAGATCTGTCCAACGCTAATCGCTTTCCCCGATGGATTCTACAAAACAAGGGAACATCGATTGGTTAAACGTGTTTAATGTGATTATTTGCCAACTAGTACGTCGTAAGCCCTCAACACACAGAGCTCGTTTGAACGTCTTTGTTGAATCTCATAATGTTTGATAGCGGCTGACATTGCCCAACTCGTTTATTCCTCAGAGGATGTTGTCGCTCAGATACGTCTAACTCAATCTTCTCGAAACCCGAATTATTACGGGTATGAAATTGTCGCCGTCGGTCGTTTTGGCGCTTACTGCCATTGTGCAATGCCGGTGGGTGGGGTGTTGCATATCATGCGAAAGTTCGTGATTAGCACTCATCGCAACATCACACTAAGTTCTTGAACATATGAACGAATCCTACTCGTACTACCCGAACTCGATTAGAGCAAACGCCACGAAACCAATCTCATGGTTCGGTTAGAAAACATTCAATTATTTTTGTTTGGTATTTGATAAGTTAATTATAATAATGCAAACAAATTTGAGTGCAATCGGTTAGAGTTGTTTTTGGGTAACGTTTCACTTCTGACACAGAAGCTTCGTCAGACCAAGGGTGATAGTCAGGACAGGGAACATGATTAAGTAGTAGTCAACCCACCACCACTTATTTGAGCTTACCGCTAAACAGCCTATAGTACGAATACAGTGTGTCACGTCTCGTGGGAATGACCAGGATCAGTGGTCCATCTTCCTCATAGTGTTTATCCAAAACAATCTGATACAAGTGAACACGGTCAAGGTCAGTTGACACAGCTGCCCACATACGTAAAAGTACATAACTGACGGGGCTAAGGCTATTGTTGAAGAAAAACAAAAAACTAATTAACTAGTAGCTATAAGGTGAATAAAAACTATTTACTTTTGCATTAGTGCCGAGCGCCAGATTGTGGAGATTTCTACCCCAGTCTACAGCCAGTCGACCTGCCTTGGCAATTTCGACCGCCACCGCATGTAGTCGTTCGCTATACGGTTTAATACCGCGTCTCAATATTGCCACATTGTCTAGATTGACACTGTGGCCCGTATCTAAAACGTTCTCCGCCAAGGCGGAATCACGAATAAGGGATTGATATTCCCTCGCATCCCGGAGCTGTCTCCGGACACGCTTTCGGTGTTCTTCGATTCTAGTGTGAATTTCCCTGGAAGTCTGCCCTATATAAACACCCGAACAGTCCTTACAGTTGATTCTGTAGATGCTGTTCTTAATGCTAGATAACGGCGTCTTATCCTTGAGGTGCATCAGAACCGAACGGATAGTTTTCCCTTTCTTTTAAGTTACGCGTATGGCCGCCTGGTTCAAGATTCTACGTATTGCTTCAGATGTACATTTTACATACGGTATGCAAACTGTATCCCGCCAATTTTTCTCCGATTTTTCGGATGGGTATTTTACCTTCATCAATTGGCGTTTTACAAAACTTTTTGGATAACCGTGGTCTATGAGCCTTTGGCTCGCTTCACGGTGCGCCTGTTTTCGCTCCCTTTCGTCACTGCACAGTTGTTCTATCTTATGGAAAATGGAACAAGCTATGGAACTGAAGACCTGTCTTGGATGAGCGGCCATACGCGTAACTTATAAGAAAGGGAAAACTATCCGTTCGGTTCTGATGCACCTCAAGGATAAGACGCCGTTATCTAGCGTTATCTAGCATCTACAGAATCAACTGTATGGACTGTTCGGGTGTTTATATAGGGCAGACTTCCAGGGAAATTCACACTAGAATCGAAGAACACCGAAAGCGTGTCCGGAGACAGCTCCGGGATGCGAGGGAATATCAATCCCTTATTTGTGATTCCGCCTTGGCGGAGCACGTTCTAGATACGGGCCACAGTGTCGATCTAGACAATGTGGCAATATTGAGACGCGGTAATAAACCGTATAGCGAACGCCCGCTGATCCTGGTCATTCCCACGAGACGTGACACACTGTAGGCGTACTATAGGATGTTTAGCGGTAAGGTCAAATTTGTCGTGGTGGGTTGACTCCTACTTAATCATATTCCCTGTCCTGACTATCACCCTTGGTCTGACGAAGCTTCAGTGTCAGAAGTGATACGTTACCCAAAAACAACTCTAACCGATTGCACTCAAATTTCTTTGCATTATGAATACACGATCGGTCCCAAACATATTCCAATCGATTGTTAATTATAATAATATCTTTCTGATGTTAGATTTTACCAATGTTGATGAACTCACTGGTTTTCTACGAACGTTTCAAAAGAGATTTTCTGAAACACATTCAAAAGTGAAGAGACCTTAATAAAATATTTATATTTCACTCTTTAAATTAATGCGAACGTCTGGTATGCAGGATCAAAAATCTCACAGATAATTATTTTATATTCGAATTTATTATATATGATTAATTGTAGACTGGAAAAATGGCTGCTATGATTGATATCCAAGATCGATGGGGTCGCTCCTCGTTGCACATTGCTGCCTTGTTGGGTTTAAGAATTGCGTTTGCGACAGGACTGTCACAAAACGGAAACATTCTACTGCAGGATATGGAACGTAGCACACCACTGCACTCGGCGGCCCGATATGCGCGATTGAATATTTGCCAACAAGTACTTCAAACAGAACAGGGAAAACGTGCGCTGTTCCTGACAGATAACAAAGGTCGTCTCCCCATACACGTTGCTGCGCAATATGGACACAATGCTGTCGTGGAGTGTTTGTTATCTAGCGGCAGTATGAATAGCAGGTACGTTAGAAATACCGTGGATGGTTTCTCTTATGCTATTTTATTTCGAACGCAACATGTTATTCAAAAAGTTCATGATAAACACGAAATATGGCCTATTATTTATGTCCGGTCGAACAGTATTATCTATATTTCGAATTAAACTGAATATTCTGATGTATCCTGCACCTAAATTCAAAACGTGTAATTTCAACCAATCAAGAATGTGCATAACTTGTGCTGAATAGAATAATCAAAACGCTCAGATCCGATCGTGTAGATGAATATTAGACCATTCTTTCAATGTTTGCCGTTTTTATGTTCTTGCTCATTATATTTATAAACAGGCCTGCATTGTCACATCAGATCAGACGTTCTACTTTGTATCAAACGGCTTCCGTTCAAAACCCGCCGCGGTTGCAGATTCCGGGAAATATGCTTAACCGTGATTCCCACAATAGCCAAGTGTCATTGGGGTACGAACATTAGCAGGAATCATAACTGCGACAGCTTAGCACACGGTGTATTTGCTGAAATCATTTCATCTATAAGGGACTGATGATAAACACAGACCCTACCGGCCAGATCGACATGATAAATAATCTGAGAAATATTTGTAAAAATTTTGCTGAAACTAAAATATTAGAATGACATTTTGATTGGAATATGTTTGATTCCGATCTTTTGGTCACAATGGTGCATGGAAATTTATATGCAATCGGTTAAAGAAATTATCCTACAGTTACTAAAAAAACTGTTCTTGACGATTGCATACTTATTCGCTCTCAAATGATTTAATTTCTGGTGTTCTGAACACAACAATTTAAAAGTCCGATTCTATTATAATAGATCTGTTCCGAGTTTGTTAATTAAAGATTTGGATGGTAGACAGCCCACTACATTATCACTTTTTCCCATTTTCAGGTGCTTTGATGGTAATACCCCTTTGCATTATGCTGCAATATCTGGAAATCCTGGAACATGTGCTATACTTTTGGACATGGACCCAGGTGCACTGAATGAATTGAACAGTAGGGGAGTATGTGCAACTTCTTGATTTGATCAACTGCGGTATTTCGCCCTCTCGCTCATTACTCTTTTTGTTGGTATTTCTAGCATACACCACTCCATATGGCTGCAATACACGAGAATACGCTGGTGACAAGCTATCTGCTATCCATTGGTGCACGCATTCTGCCCGATAACGACGGACATTATTTCACTACTTATGCGTTTCAACCTAATAAATCCAATTTGGTTAAGGTCATTGTGACGCATAAAAGGTAGGTTCAGTGAAAAATGTGATTCTTGTAAATATGTTAAATTCTTTTAAAGTAACTAATTAAATATTTTCAATGAATTACATTTTGGGAAAGATTAATCATGGAGACAACTTGCAAAATACGTTATACAAATAATGAGTCTAATAGATTCATTAACTTTCACATTCTTTTCCATTGAAAATAGATCATCATGGTCCAAATGAGCAATGGATTCTGTCTTAATCTACATGTCTCTGACAGCTGACAATGTTACCGTGTTTCTAAAGCATGAGATTCATTGTATATAAACACGACAGGCTTATCGCTATTTCCAAACAGTGTATTGCTTTCCCATCAAAGATTCGGAAAGTAAATGTATTCACACATCCCAAAAAGCGAGCTGCATGCGAAAACTGATTAGATCTTCATATTATGGTGATCACAGCTCCATCATTTCACGCCACTACCGGTTTCTGGCGACAGTAAGATCAGGTTCAGTGAGCTTTCAAACAGTGATAAAGTGGTAAACAAAGTATACTGGTTGCCCATTGTTGTATAGGGTTCTTACAAAGAACCACGTTGTTCGAGTAGAGAATCACATAGTGATTCCTTGCTTTTGTTTAGCTTTTCATTTTTGTTGTAACCCCAATAAACTTCCTTTCATAAAATGAACTGTGTTAAGAACGGTTAGCAAGAGTTTTGAGGATGAGGGGAGTATCGATCTCTGATTTATAAGAAAATTGGAACCATTCACTCTACCCATTCCTGTTTCTGCCCTTGATCAGTGTTTCAAGGTGTTTGCAGATCTTAGCGTTTATAACGTTTTACCTCTTGGTTCGTTTTAACGTGGTTACTAGATTCTTAGTTTTCATAAGCACCGCTTCCAGAAGAAACGGTTACAAAAAATAATTCCAGATTGGTTACTTAGATTTATTTGTCCCTACTTGTTGTATTACTTTACTTCAGGTGCTGTAGGTTTGTTTTAGCAGCAGCTTTATTTCAACCGAATATTACTGCGCGAACTTCTATGTGTGAGCATGACTCCTTAAATTGCATACGCAAAAATGTTCAACAGGCTAGAGTTCATCACGATTAATGGAACTGAAATCCAAATATTACATCACTCATTCGTGCGGCTTTCATCTTGCTGTGCGATTTGAGTGAACAAATTGAGCCTGCAAAGCAAGCCCAATAGATTTAGCCTCCGATAACTGGCAATCGCTTGAAAATTTTTATGGCTATTTATCCTTTCCAAATATAGCTCAAGGAAACTGCGAACACGCGATTTGTTTCGGAAACAAAACGTTTGTGATGACTAATGCAAAGGAATTTGTGTGCAATCGGTTAGAGTAGTAGTAGTAGTAGTGGTGGTGGCGCTATATTGATGACACATTTGTTATCATTAAGCGAGATCAGTTAGAGGCCTTCTTCAAATATCTAAACGAAATAGACCCATGTAGTACTGCCACAAAGGAAGTGGAATCCTGCACAGGCACTCTTCCATTTTTAGAATGTTTAGCACAAAAAGTAGTTGGGAAAATAAAAACTTCTGTCTATCGGAAACCTATCGATAAAGATGCTGTACTACGATACACTTCCGCTCATTCAAGACAGTTCTTCAGTTCCATAGCTTGTTCCATTTTCCATAAGATAGAACACCTGTGCAGCGACGAAAGGGAGCGAAAATAGGTGCACCGTTAAGCGAGCCAAAAGCTCATAGACCACGGTTATCCAAAAAGTTTTGTAAAACGCCAATTGATGAAGGTAAAATACCCATCCGAAAAATCGGAGAAAAATTGGCGGGATACCGTTTTTATACCGATGATTTTCTAGTGCGCCATATTTGGTCAATCAGACTGCTAGACGATGCGCAAATGACGGAAATCAATGATTTAACCAAAAATGTAGTAACTTTCATAATATTTATTATGGCATCAAATGATCCATTCACCCATTAAGGATCAATACAGCTAATTAATCCCTTATCTGATTTCAGGATTGTTGATAATACGCAGAAAATTAAGAAATGACACGAGAACTTGTCTGCTCTATTCTTATCATGAGTACATGAAAATAATGAGCGTTTAACAACTATTGAACATATTAATAATCATTTCTTGAAAATTCCACAGAGAAATAGACTACTTTTCAGGAAAAAATGGCTTCGGGTAACGAAACATTCCGTCAGAGCTAATCAAACACTATCAAAAGTGTTCAATATAGCCACTGTCTTTTAAGTATCTAGATACTGACAGGTGATATTTTTCTGACATCAAAGTGAAGATTCCAAATCATTACTTTATACAAGAATGAGTGTTGTAGAACCTAATTTATTAATTGCTTGTGAAGCTCCATTTTAAATGTCAGCGGAAAACATTTTGCTAAGTTTTCACAAAGTGAAGTTAAAATGCGAAAATCAACATTGAAAAAAACCCTTTCCTTAAGGCAGTTCCTCGGGAACTGTCAGGAACAGCGTATGGCACTGAGCGTATATGTCATCGATTTAACGAAAACTTTCCACAGGGTTAGCAGGGAGAGAGTGTTTAATATGTTAAAACTTACACAATTTTCCCCCAATTAGTCGTTATATATTTCTTACTTGGTATGTGCTGTGTCCAGGAACACCAGATTTGCGAACACTAAACTGTATTCTGAAACCTCAGACAATCCACGGCTGACCGCCGCTTCAAACATGAATAATCAATACCGAAACAATTGGACCAATCAGAACCAAGGTCACGCTCACGAGAGTCTCGTGATTGGCTGCCGGCTTCCTGCATACACAGCATCACCTCTCTCTCTCCTTTGAGCTTGAGCTGCGCAGCATTCTTGTAGGGGGTACAGGAACAGTATTCGGACATCGGTAGAGGCGTCGGGCATTGGCTCTCACTCCATTATCGAGCTCGTATGTTTCTGGAGTAAATACCCTTGTTATACGACTAGGTGGAGTTAGTTTGAAATCGCCTTTCGGTACTTGCGCCTTGCGGAGTCTGACATAACGCCCAGGATGCAGTGTATCACCTGATTTTCTGTAGGTTTCTTGGTATTTGGT
>JACCGJ010017509.1:0-10196 GCA_013407085.1 Atriophallophorus winterbourni
TGCACTGGCCCAGCCGTGGGTTCGACAGAAAACACAACCGAACTCGAACTCGTGTATTAACCGAAATGAATGAATGAATAATCACAATATCAGGGAGCGAGTGAATATCACAATGTTTGTACACTGAACAATAATCACAGTATGCACTTACGATCGATCGTGGTTGATGATTGATCGATAGTTCGTTACGCATCTATACAACACCTCCCCTCTTTAAAAAAAATGAACACATCGGACGATTGCTAAGCAGGTGATCTTTGCCCGGATTCTCGTTTTATAAATTGAGGGCTTTAGGAAACGCGTTGCTGGATGATTGATGAGGCCATTGGGTAGAACCTCAGTTTTATGAAGATTTCTCGTGGAAATAGTTTTGACGGTTCCTTTGTGCGTCGTATGTTCTTTACATAAACTTTATCCTCAATAGAAAGTATTTTCAGTTTTGCACCACGATG
This sequence comes from Atriophallophorus winterbourni, assembly GCA_013407085.1. Lineage (NCBI taxonomy): Eukaryota > Metazoa > Platyhelminthes > Trematoda > Plagiorchiida > Microphallidae > Atriophallophorus > Atriophallophorus winterbourni. Next base: position 453 of record JACCGJ010017509.1, read on the forward strand.
TTTGTTCAACTGAGGTTCGATTCTGTAATTATATTGCTTGCGTCGGGCAGTCAATAGTTTTATGAACCGCCGGTATGCGTAACATGGAACAACAATTTTCACACGATTGATTACACATTGTTTCTCGGTAAACTCTCCAACATCTCCTTTCTGTCGAAATTCAGGCATGACATCACGGGCTTTGTTTCGTCGTATTCTTTTACCAGTTAATTCTCTACTGATTCTCCTGCTGTATGGAACAGCATCTGCGGCTGAGAATAAGGGCAGTGCTCTCATTTCTGATTCAGGTTTATACATCACCACACTCTGACACTTTTCACTGACATTTTCTAACTTTCTGTCGGGGTCGGACTGCAGCTCTGATTCAAATTCCGTGTGTAACTCATAATTCCCGAGGGTTGTGTGCGTTTCCAATTTCAACGACTCTAATTCAACTTCATTTTCTGAATACGATTGTAATTCTTCGACGTTATTCACTGAACTTTGAACTGATTCTCCTAAACCTGAACTGTTTACTTGGTGAACTGCAACCTCCTCTAAGAACTTCAGCTGAATGTTGACTGATTCTTGTAGGAGATCCCGTGCTACTGACGTCCGTTGCAGTAGACTCTCCATTGATTGTCCCGAACTTTGACTGTTGAATGTCTGGGATGCCATTCGTTGTATTAATTCTCCAAACATCTGCGCCTGTTGATTAAGCACTTTTTCCAAGAATTCCATTGGCACTGACATCGTTCCGCACCCCGTCGCCAATTGTTATAACTGTAAGAGTATTGCACTGGCCCAGCCGTGGGTTCGACAAAACACAACCGAACTCGAACTCGTGTATTAACCGAATGCAAGAATAATCACAATCTCAGGGAGCGAGTGAATATCACAATGTTTGTACACTGAACAATAATCACAGTATGCACTTACGATCGATCGTGATTGATGGTTGATCGATAGTTCGTTTAAGCATCTTACAACAGTGATTGCTGACTCATTCATCCTGTCAGTCAGCAGATGTCTGTCTAGACTATGTAGACTATCGTGGAAAGTGCACTTCTCATTCTTAGTCGTCATGTCGAATGATTGGATGACATTTTTAAGGAAAAGTTTCTGCTCCAACAAGAGTCAAATACTACTCCATGATTGGTTGATATTACATTTTCATGATTTTGAAGATACAGTTCATTATTACCCTTCAACGACGAAAGGGAGGAAGATCTGGACTATCATGATGATTGCATAACACAACAGGAGTGTGCTGCTTTGTTGAATGAAGACAGTGACGACGAGGATAAATATTGATAAATATTGTACCGGTTTATAAAATAAATTTTTGATATTATGATAAATGCCTAATTTTTATAATAAAAGTATCCATGGATAAGACGCACCTGGGTTTTTAGGGCAACTCATGAAGAAAAAAGTGCGTCCTATACGCGGGTATTTACGGTAATTTTTATAATAATAGTATCCATGTATAAGACGCACCTGGGTTTTTAGGGCAATTTATGAAGAAAAAAAGTGCGTCTTATACGCGGGTATCATATATTTTGACTGCACCGTCTTGTCCATGTAATTTTGTTTTTCGTGTGTCGGTTGTAATACTGCTATTCGCATGGTTTCAATCGTCCCTCCTTTCACGGGATTAAACCCCTTTTCTGATTAAAGCGAGTTTAGCAATGAAATTATTTCGCAAAAACAACCTTGAGCGATTGCTGGTCTATTAGACCGCTCAAATGTTTGTCATTGTTTCCAGATATGCGATAGAAAATCGATTTCATGTTCGATAAATTTGGGTCAGATATGAGCGAAAGCCTACCAGTTGATGATTAGCACATGATCACGCGAAACGATATGATTGACTTATTTTTCACGACTTATATCTCGTGGATAAGCATCTGGCCTATTTCTCTACAGTTATATTTCGATTATTTACGTCGTCGTATTCAAGGAAAAATTGAGTGAAAATAAAGGGAATTTGCCAAAACTCTACTTTGCTCATCTTGGTGTATACCAACATAAAAACGCGCAAATATAACTCCGCATATCAGATATGGAAATTTCCTGCCTCAAATGCAAAATTATGCACCGGTGTAAGCGGAACGATTCACACTAGCATTGTAAGGTTCATTATGCAATGTATGAGGTGATTCGATTGAAATAAACTTTATGAACATTTATTTTCTGAGAACAGATCTTTAAGAAGGTTGCAATAATTATTTTGTGCAATTTCGTTAAATTTTCTGCGGCAATTCATACATCTACGTGATTGTGCAAAGGTAGTAGCTAACCTGATCCACTTAAAGTACACACGGACAGAACAAAAATACCTTCTATATTTCAGGCGGTCATGGGTTACCACCAGCGTTTATTCATGGGTTCGACAAATCTGGTATCCCTTCGCGTGATTAAATCCTGTAAGGTGTGCCTTGGGGTATGGAAAATTTTTTGAAGTTGGATAAGTTCTCCTCTGATTCGTCGATAGGGAAAGTCGAACTGATTCAGGTGAGAACTAGTTTTATTGAGCGGTGATAGATCCGCTGCATAAGTTCTACATCTTTCACGAGCCATGAAGACCATGATGGCATAGCATATTCCATATTAGTTTCAGTTATTTATTCATGAAGTTTTCGTTGCAACATTTAATGAAATTTTCACACAGCGAACTTTTACACAATTCTTCCGCGAGCCGATACCTCTGACAATAGGAAACTCTGTTAAAAATACGTTGTACCTTCAGCAAATTAACAATCAACTAACTTTTTTTTCTAATTAACAGTCTCTCACGATAAAATTCCTACCACATGGCTATTCTGGCATGATACAATGTAACATATCAAACTCGCACGGTTGGAGAATTTCGAATACCTACGTGTCTGTCATAAGAACACCGCCCTCGTTGCTCCAAGCTGAAAACATTTTCAAGCTTGTTCAAACCGCGCAATCCGTGCAACTCAGTTGTAACGTGACCGGCAATTCACGTCCTATCAAAATATGGTATTTCAATGACAAACCAATTCACGACAACGCCATATATACGATGACGTACCAAGAGGGCTTAACAATCAAGGTATGTTTTTATGTCTTATGAAAAATCAGTTAATGAATGATGAGTATTCTATAGCATATTTCGGGCAGCTTAATGAATGTCAAGTATCGAACAAAGACATTCAGGGTAATTTATTGTAATTTGCGTTAAATTCTGCGAAATTAATTCCGAATGATCTGTTTTCGAAACATTTATTTTCAAACACTGAATAAGACCATGCTTCAACTATTAGTTTGCGTAAATATTGACTCGTAAATTTGACACAAATCGATCACCGTTTTCCTTTCATACCAGAATGTTCAGCGACGCAATACGGGTAATTATCGTTGTGATGCATTCAATCAATACGGGATAGTGCAACCCACAACATCTTTATACGTGTTCAATGACCTAGGTCCGATTCCGTTTTCGAACTCTTCGGAAACTAGTTGGAATCCACTTGTGGTTAAATTCGAAAGAAATCTGAGGGAAGTTAGAGCCGAGGCGAACACCACGATCATGATCGTTTGTGCAATGCAACCGGTAACTGATGTTGTATTGAATTTGTGAGTCAAACCTTTAACTACATATGCAAAATTACCTAACGTTTGTTTTATATTTATTTATTGTTCATTTTAAACAATCCGGATGCAACCAGGAGTTGTTGTTTGCAGTTGGCATCATAAAATCTCCGTTAAAATGAAAGCATACCATGTAATCTTTTTATAGAATCTCAAAGATCAGGTAAGATTAGAACATGACGAAGTTACCCCAGTGTTTAATCTTATTCGACTTATTACCTGTGGCAACGTAATGTTTATACCGACCTAACAATTACTAAAACTACACTAAGCCATCGTTTATCCAAGCAAATTTCAAGCATTTGCATATTATCATTTCTTTATGATATCAAACCTATCTATGGCGGCATTTGTTCCAGAAGGTAACCATTATTGAAAGTACATATACGACAAACTGTATTAAAATTCACTTGTGATGTTTGCCTGGCGATTCAATCATCGTTATCTAGATACCGTAAAAGCTTCATCTTCATTTCACCTGAAGTTTTGAATTATTCATCACAAATGTTTTAGTGAGATTTGTTACTTTTCATGAATAGGCGTTACATACGATAGTCTTCGTGTTTTGCTTAGCCAATATACGAATATTGTCTTCCAACACTTCTTAGAGTTTAACTTAATGGGTACGATAAAATTTGCATGCATCTTCATCACAACCCACGACCGGTTTCGTGCTGATGGCACTCACCCCATTGGTCGTGGTGTGTGTTGTGTGATGGAAATGCATGCAAATAAGATTTTTTCTTCATGCTTATATGTTAACATAATATCTACATGAGTTTGGACACATATAATTGCACAGGTTGGTCGTCCCAAACTTATCCAAAAGTGGCGTAAAAGCACAACTTTTTGGGTACGAATTTCTTCGGTTTTGCAATTGAAATGGTTGCGGCCGTGCCAAAAATATTTATCGAGTGCAAAAAGAAGTTTGCCGAAATGGCTTTTACTATTCTGAAAATTGTTGTAAACTGAGGTCACGTGATGGCAGAACATTACAGAACAGCTCTAAGGATTTCTGTTGACTGAATCAAGGGTCAATAAAAAATAAATATGTTGATTACTGATCAAGATGGGTTGATTTCATCGTAACGTTTATCGGAAACTCATCGATTTATTAGAACGCTTCAGATATGATGAGACAACATGAACCACAAAACTTTCCCTTGCCAACTCGAAGACATCAGTATGTTAATTGAGTATTTACAAAATCTTCACGGCTTCCGTTGTGAACGGGGTTTATTTGAACTATTAGCTGATGACTCGTTATTAATTTTGCTTTCAACGATTGATTGATCGTTCTCAAATGTTTGCATTAACCGAGATAGCAATCAATATATCTTTGAATTTATTGGATTTATTTCGGATTATGAATTAACACCGCATATACCAGGTCTTATCTAACTGAGTACAGAATTCTATCAATAGGTCAGTATAACTTTGAGCCTGATCATACTGTAACCAACCATATATATCAAATAAAATTCTCTGGGTTTCACTGTAAAAGTTCAGCTGAAATGGCTATTATTGCGTTCTACTCGATAATTTGACTCGATAAGTCAATACGTATTTTGAAGCACAGAACTTGTTTGAAATGTGAACCAGGTGATTTTAACATTTTTTAAAGTGTCCTCAGTGAAATATCGCAAATATGTTCTCTCGTATTTATTCACTAAACCTAAAAGCGAAATAAGGTGAATGTGTTCACTTTGCATATTCAATACTTTCCAATAATCATTTGCAACACAGCTAGAGTACCTCACCATTGTTCATTTACTACAAATAAATACAGCTGGAGAAACCCGATATTATCAAACTCGGATGTCAGGTACCTGGTGGCTTAGCATTTGTTTCGGTATCCGTCACCTTCGACATTTGTATCTGTAGTTTGTGCCTGCAGGATTGTACAACTCCCAGACACATACAAACCTCGACCGGTTTCGTGCTATTTGCATTGATTAGTAAGTTCGTGTTTGACCAGGATACGCATAACTTCAAATAAAGGATGGGTGTTAGACGACTTCGGAACGTCTGAACTACTCTTTGACAACGATAACAATCACAAATTTGGGTTTCTTTTTAAGTACATGACTGCTTCAGCCGCTGTTGGCACGAAATCCACTGAAAATCGGATTAAAATGACAAACAGCACATAGAAGTTGATACAGCATTGTGGGAATCATATTTGACGATATAATATAGACGTGTGTGTTTATTCATTGTCATGAATGTAATAAAAATACTAAATAACGTCGGTAGCATCATGTTTACTCACTCATCTACTTCTATTTTTCCAGGCCCGGGACGCCAAGCGTTTCAGAAGAGTCCACAGCAATAGAACAATTCCACACAACATTCATCGCGCGGGGAAACGGCACGTATGGTTGCTACAAAGAGGATGGAAAGCAAATTGGAGATAACCTGCACCTGATTGTCGGTTCTACGTAAATGCCCTGGTCAACCAACACATCGAAATTTATGTGATGTCTGTTTCGTTTGCTCGTGAATATTCTTGACATGACATCTCCACAGTAATTCTCGATATATATATCGAACAATAAAACTCATTTGCATAAATGCTAATATGCATGCATTTTCATCACACACAAACACACGACCGGTTTCGTGCTGCTTGAAATCATCAGGTAGGGACAGTAAGATCAGGATTAACATAATCCTTAAACAGTGGGAGAATGGCAAGCAAGTTGCGCTTGGATGCCACTATTGAATAAGGTTAGTACGACCAGCTTTGTCGTACTAGGTGATTGTACAACTTATGACGGTTAGGAGTTCCATAATAAACAAACGTGCACCGAAAAGAAAAACGGACTGTGAGAATGTGTTATATCTCATGCCAATGTGTGAGTGTGTGTGGTATGGCTTCAACGGAGGCGAAAACGATAACTCAGAGGATGAATATTTACGTTCAGTATTCTATAGGTGATGATTAAGTCTAATAGAACTCGTCTGCGAGTCAGCACATCCAAAATAAATTCTCCAGTCGATTCTCTTTAGGGTGGTCACCAAGATAAACTCATCATTGTATGTCACAGCTGTTTTCATGACCTTGTATTGTTGTTGTGCGGACGTTTCTTCATCAAACTAGGTGACATCAGCGAGATTTCTTTCAAAACAAGTTAGCGATTGGCGTCATTCGAATTTATCTGCTGTGTTGCGACACCATCAACTGTGATTGTCTAGTATTCCTGCACATCATCGTTGTTGGTGTGTTCTTATTGGTCAGTAGATCCCATTCAATTGAGTGAGCTCATTGATTGATTGTGATGTTGAATACCACGCTTCGAGGAACTATCGAATGTGACGAGTCCTGCGTTTGATGATGATTTCTGTTCTATTCCAATTATATTCGTGTTCTTCTTGATCCATGTGTACCGATCTTATTGAATTGTGATCATGCCGTCGTGTAGCCAGTTTGCGTTCATTTATCCTTATTTCTAACACGGGATTCTGTACACGATGTTATTAGCAAACGTTTTCTTAACGTTGACAATCTATCTTCTCAGTGTTGATACAGGCTTGTGTGCTACATTAATCCCAAGCGGTCGTAGGATATTTGCGGTTTGATCTTCGTTGATCTCCAGATATGTGGTGATGTCTTGCAGAAATTGTTTAGCCTTGCGAATATAATCGTCTTTGTTCATAACCACCGTCAACCGTCCTTTGTTCGCTGGTAAGATGACAATATTTCTGTCATTTCGTAAATTGTTCATTGTAGTGATCTCATTGCGCGTCACATCTTGGTGCTCTTTTTTCGTGATGAGCGCGAAGATTATTATATGGCGAAAATTTTCTAGTGTCCCTCTAGAATTGATTGTGTTTTCAGCATACCTTCAAGACTTGTGATAAATTCTGTGTTGCAGGCATCCTTGCAGTTAAAATTTACACCGCGACTAAGCACGTGTTCATCATCTGCCGACAGTGTTCGATTCGATAGATTCTTGACGCAGTTCGTTCCAGGAATTGCATCCCGATTGGGGTTGGTTAATCTCAATTTGTCGTCAAGGTCTCGACGTATTTTTACCTTTGCGTTCTTTGTGTCAACGTTAATTGCGTCAGCAATTTGTTGTGTCTTCTGATCACTAATTTCTCCGCGATAGAAATTCTTTTCAAAATGAACAACACTTGAGTAAGTGTGAATAAACTTGTACGCGTGGAAAAATTAATTTTCAGCACGGCCGATACAAAGACCCGTGTTCAAATCTCTCCGTTGACATTTATTCAAGTATGGAAGTTTTTATTGAATTAACGCGATTGTTTGACTGACTCCTAACGCCTTGCATGTCTAAGCGTATCTCGCCCAAAAATGTTTGAATTAGTTTTGAAAACTTTTAGCTCAGGTACGGGTTTGTTAGACATAGCTGTTATCTGAGATGGTATTGTTGATTGCGGAAGTTTCGTCATCAAACTAGATGACATCATTTTAGTTGCTATGCGATAAATCCACTCGACCAGCGTGATGACCTTTTTTAGCCATGGTGTTTAAGCTCTGGTTTATATGCGTATTTAGAAGTAGTGGGAATGTTTCAAAAGAAAAACGTCCAATAATGCTTCGAAGAATACCTAGAATGCGACTAGCTTGATTGTACACAGTTTCGCATTGCATGCTATACTTCGGACTTCCATTAATCCAAAGAATTATGTCCTTTACTTTTGTTGTCCATTCCGGTTGTTGGAATCCAAGTTTTCAAGAGAATGGGAAACATATACCTATCTGTAATGTTTTGAACTTTCTGAAGTTAAACGGAAGCGTGTTACTCTCTGACTAGTTGCTCAATATATATTCCCAAATCGCCTTGTAATCGCAAATAGTCCACACTTGAGTTGATTCGCACCAAAGTTTCGCATCATCCAAAAAATTAACAATATTGAATTTTACGGAATGTCATTAATGTACACCAGAAAGTGAACGGGACCAAGTACCGAACCCTGTGGGACACCGCTAGTGGCTCCATGCACCTAGACATCATATCATCGATAAGTACAGTTTTCATCGATCAAGTAGGTAGCTTCTCAATCAGGTAAGATGGCACCAATTAATACCAACATTCGGCAGCTTGCTCCGGAGTTAAGTATGGTCCACGCGATTAAACGCCTTTGTTATGTTCACGTAACACGCATGCACGCAACCACCCTCATCCACTACCTGAATGCAATCTTTTATTGTCCTCACTAGGTAAGTCAAGCAAGAATGAGATTTCTTAAATCCATGTTACTCTCTGGACAACAACTTTTATGTTCCGAGAATACCAATGGTGTTTTCGCACACGATTCACTTCATACATTTTGTGATGACGGAAAGGAGTGTAACAGGGCGGTAATTTGCGGAGTCAGTCAGCAGGTACAACAGATCCACCAAATAGTGATTAAATAAATCACAGAGTGGTTCACACAAATGTAGGCGTGATTCCTAGGTAATTGCTAAAACTCAAACTGCATACTTGTTGCCGCATTATTTCAGAATTGATACAGATATCGCTTATAGTCGCCGGCAAAAGTTGTGTTGACGATTCCGATGGTAGTAATTCATTCTTCGCTTGAAAACACACGAATAAAACTAGCGAGAGCGTTAGCGATTTCTGGAATGAAATCAGTTACTGCGTTATCTGTCATGATCGGGGAAACACCGGGTTTCAGCTTCGTCCTTTTGTAAACGGTTCGATAAAACAGTATGGGAATTCTTTCCATTTTAACCACCAGCTAAAGATGGTGATACTGTTTATTCTTCCAGACGAGATTTGTGAGTTTTTTCCGCAATTCGCAAAAGTTTGCCCAGGTCGATTCTGTTCTGACGACCCTATAAACAACCCGTGCAAAATCTCGATTTCTCATCCCTGTTCTATGTTCGTCTATAAATTATTAAATGATAATCTTTGCTCTTAATTTTTGGACATAGGTCGAATTTAAATTTTGCACGTTAGTGGTGTGATCTGTAAGGGTATTGCAAGGGTATAGCAAGTCCAGATCACTGAAATTTATATTATGACCGTTGAAAAACCTCATTTTTTTTCATTGAACCAATGCACTTCACTTTTATATTTAGTTATGCTTGCTTGTTTTAGCATTCTACTAGCGTTGTGCACTCATTTATACAGCAGAACGAGGTGGTCACTTCGACCCAGCGGAGGA
>JACCGJ010017511.1:0-19510 GCA_013407085.1 Atriophallophorus winterbourni
CAACTCGAGAAGGCAGCTGAAACAACAGATACTCCGGTGTAAGGACACCAAGCAGAAAAACCAACTGATCAAACAATACGGCTCCCTAAATAAAGACGTGAAACGAAGTGCCAGAAGTGACAAGAGGCGGTTCTATGAAATGCTGGCAACGGAGGCGGAAAATGCAGCAAAAAAGAGAGACCTGAACACCGTCTACAACATTACCAGAACCTTATCAGGAAGGAAAATACCTTACGGCAAAATAATAAAGGACGGTGATGGTAACCTTATCAGTCAGGAATCGGTGCAAAGAAAGCGATGGATGGAGCACTTCAAGGAACTCCTAAATCGACCAGCACCTACTTCAGTCACTGACATCCCACCTGCAACAAATTTGCTAGACGTAAACACCGACCCCCCCGGGCGAAATGAAATCCTTTCTGCCTTAAAATCACTAAAGAATGGCAAAGCACCAGGCCCAGATGGGATTCCACCCGAAGCTCTGAAGGCTGATTCGGACACCTCGGCTGATATGTTACTTCCTCTGCTGCAGAAAATCTGGTCAGAAAGACGGGTCCCAAATGATTGGAAGAGAGGTCATTTGGTCAAACTTCCAAAGAAAGGGGATCTGAGGCTATGCAAAAACTGGCGAGGTATCATGCTGCTCTCAGTCCCTAGTAAAGTGCTTACACGCATCATCCTTCTGCGTTTGCGCGACGCTATCGATCAAGTGTTACGGTCAGAGCAATCGGAATTCAGAAAACAAAAGTCTGGTATCGACCAAATTGCAACCCTCCGCATAATAATTGAACAAAGCATTGAATGGCAATCGCCTCTTTGCCTCAACTTCATAGATTTTGAGAAAGCCTTCGACAGTGTGGACCGCGAATTCATATGGAAGCTTTTGCCACACTATGGGGTCCCACCGCTGTACGTGGACCTCATAAAGCAGCTGTATGAAGGTGCCTCCTGTCAGGTAATTCACAACGGAAGACTGACCGATCCATTTGGAGTTGAGACTGGCGTTCGCCAGGGATGCCTGTTGTCCCCAATGATTTTTCTGTTGGTAATAGACTGGATAATGAAACAGACATTAAAAGGTGAGAGGAATGGTATCGATTGGAAGGAATCCGAGCATTTGGAGGATCTGGAATACGCTGATGATGTTTGCTTGATATCACGTGACCCCCAACGTCTTCAGAGAAAGACCGATAGACTAGCACACTTTGCTTCATATGCAGGACTATGCGTGAATACCGAAAAAAACAGAAGTCCTCCGTGTGCTAACTGATGAGCACCCATCAATCACCATCAATGGTAAAGCAGTCAAAGACGTCACGCAATTCGTCTACCTCGGCAGCATTGTTTCAATAAGTGGTGGCACGGACGAAGACATATTCGCCAGAATCAGCAAAGCAAGATACGCGTTCATAGCTTTGAAACCCATTTGGGAGTCGAAGGTTCTATCAAAACGCACGAAACTCCGTATATTCAGAAGCAACGTCAAATCCGTGCTACTCCATGGATCGGAAACCTGGCGAGTGACAGAAAAGTCTTCTGGCCGCTTGCAATCATTCCACAATAATTGCCTTCGTCGAATTATTGGGGTAAAATGGCCAGAAAAGATAAGGAATCAAGACCTGTGGCAGATTGCTTCTGAGGACCCGATCGCCCAGCAGATCAGTAGAAGAAAGTGGAGATGGGTTGGGCAAACCTTGCGGAAACCTTATGATGACATCACGCGTCATGCTCTGGTATGGAACCCAATCGGGAAGAGACGTGTCGGACGCCCATGGCTATCTTGGAAGCGCTCGTGTGAAGAGGAAATCCGCAAGTGTGGACTTAACGGGAGCGACATTAAACTGGCTGCTATGGACAGACCAAAATGGAGACAAGTTGCCGAGTCCCTATGTTCCTCCAGGAACTCAAGGGATTAAGTCAAGTAAGTCAAGTTCGCACGAGACAGTCCAAGAATTGAAGTCTCCTCAATCGACTGAATCTCCGTTCTAACTTGGATTTTCGGATTGAAGTTGTTAAAGTAACTATGAAATGCTTTTAATCTCTTTCATTTTATGATGACGAACGCCGATGGTAGACTAAACCTAAGCTGTATTGGACTTGGATATGTGAAAGGTACTTCTAGTTTTCCATAAAACTGTAACGTTTATCTTTTGTCGGTTAATTCTATTCTAGACATTTTTGAGGATAAATGAATATTATACATTGGAAATTTGTTAGGACGAAAAACGTTATTTTTTCATCGTCATCTTTATCATCGACACAGCGCAACCCTGCCATTAGCTGAGACACATGAGAATTGTGAAATCTCCGTTTTACCAAGCGCACCCGAACGTATCGCAACAAACTAGTCCCTCGTACTCACAACATAACATCCATTGATTTAGAAAATAGAGCAGATGACAGAATTAAATAATGTGTGTTTTGAATATTTCTTGCTCTATATCTTTATTACAACAACATGACAGTAGAAGACACAAATAGAGTGAATGTTATCCTTTTCACTGTTTCAAAACAAGCTCTGCGACGCACGCATAAGCAAAGTGAAACATGAACAATGATTGTGATCAATATCTTGCATTAAACGAAACTTAATTTCACGTGACAGGGTTGCCACTCACCGAACTTTGAAAAACCCAGATTGGCTTCTGAAATAAACCCAAATTGGCTAAAAAAAAACCCAGATGTTAAAAAATCTATAACTTTAACCCAATTAATGATAAAATAACAAATATAACAAATATATAATTTAATATTTACGTTGCACTATGTCTGCTAATAGTTAATCTTGTACATACCTTCATCATCTTCATTCACTCCTTCTACGGTCATCAACTCATTGTTCTTATAGGAATTTATTCTACTTGTATATCTTCCATGGCATGTACCATCCACGATTTCTTTGGTTAATTTAGGGCTTGGCTCCCATGAACTGCACGACGCGCCATTTCTAGTAATTGCTTGTTTTGCAAGCATACGATCAGTCCCTGTTTCTGCCTTCAACCTATTAGTAAACTTTGTTTTCGTGCAATTCACCTGAGAAAAAATACGCTCCACGCAAGCTGAAGAATGCGGTAACACGATTAAAGTGGTCATGAATTGCGACAGCCTTCCGAATTTCGTGTGCTGGAGCCCGTCTTTTAAATTTTGCAAAGAATGCGGGAATTCAGGGATACTTTCTGCATGAGGAATATCTTTACAGTGCCGGAATGACCTCCACTCATCGTCAAGCTCATTATGTGTGTTTTCTGGTGCAATTGATGGAAAGTTCAATGCGAGGGGTATGATCGACTGAGGAGATTGATTTGCATCTTGCGCCACCTTGGGATCGAGTATTTTCAAAAGAGCGAGTTCTCCATCTTCTTCGAGAGGGAGGCGTTTTCTTATTTGCGAAGATAATTCAATTAAAAAATGTACGCAGTCTTTTTTGAATCTGCCGGAGTCACCATCGATGGGGTTTCGTGCTAGATAACTCATTGTGCGTCCACCTAGGTAAACGTCATTAACGTCTTTGTGATTTGCTTCATCACTGAGATCAATATCTGATAACTTAGATGAAACCAAAATGTCATCTTTTATAAAACAACCAAGAATACTTTGATATTCACATGACACCATTTTTTGCAGCAGATGCAGTCGAAAGTGTTCCGATTGAAATTCGGCATTAAGAGCATTTACTTTCTTCAATATATATTCTAAGAAGAGCAGCATGTGCTTCGTCCCTTTGTTGATCATAGTTTCGTAGATTCTTTTTGCTCCGTCCACTTTGTCGACTCCAGACTCAGACTGAAAGTAAAGTACAAGAGCATCCCACTGCTCTATTATAACTTTGATTACGTTTTCACGTGACAGCCACCTTGTTTGCGAAAGCTTGGGAATTTTGTTCTCTTTTGCCCCAACAACACTTTGTATCATTCTGAAATCATTTTGACGTTTACTACTTCGAGCAAAATAGCACGTTAAGTCTTTTAAGAATGACTTCAGAAATGAAGGTAAAACCTTCACTGCATGGCTTGAGCAAAGTGCAAATGAATGGCAAACACAGCCAATTACGAACACACCTGGAACATCGTCTTTCAATAATCTCTGAAATCCACTCTTTGTACCCATCATTTTCGAACAATTGTCACTGGCAAATCCTACGATGTTACTCATAGGAATATTTGCCTTTGTTAACGTAGACTTAACAGCTTCGCACAGACCATGCGCTGAGCCATTTTTCACCACAACAGCATCCAGAAGAGCATCCTTGACTTGAAGAGCCTGCACATCAAAGAACCGAACAACTATGGCTAATATTTGTGTCACTGATATGTCCGTGCTCTCATCAATTAATATTGAAAACTTTTGTTTTTTTTAGGATTTTTGATATTTCATTTCTTTCGTAATGTGCAATTCCATCTTGCATCATGTACGTTAATTTAGTTTTTTTCAAATTCAGATTATTAGCGATTTCACTATCATCAAACGCTCTTTTGTTGCCTGCTGTGCGGACGCATATATTTGTGCTCTCATACTTTTGGATTTATTTCCTCACATTTTTGCCTGAACTGGACGGTTCATATATCATTGAACTCGTCTCAATTTGCTCTTTTGGAATATACCCATTTCAACTTCGAGCAAGGTGAATTCTTGGAAATTCAAATTTTCGAGTTTTAACCCAACTTTACCGACGCGTGCAATATCCTTGGCGATTCAGAATATTGTTCCTGTTCGAATACTATTGAGAGGATCACGTCATTTCGAATTGACTGATAGTTTTTTCAACACTATCAGATCGAAACTCGTTCAACCACACCACTTTTATCCAACTCGTTCGTATTTTACCGCTTGGATCGCATCACTCCGATCCAACGCATTCACTCCACCAGTACCTACCGATCGATAAACAACTGCACCGCTAAGTGCACTGACTCATCACTCGTTGGATTGTAACAATGACGCGAAGGATGGCCTCGATGACCCAGATAAAGAAGGCAGCACGTGATGTGTGTCAAATTTGTAACAAAGGGGTAAGCGCCAAATCCAACGTTGTTAAATGTTTTGGCTGTTTGAGTAAAATACATACTAAATGTAATAAAGCCCTAAAGAAAGAAGTGATATGTTTTATTAACAACGTTGATTTACCCGGTGTTTGCTACGTATGCTGTGCATGTCGAAGTAAACAGCCTATCGATACGACTACAAATCCTCCCCACGAGGCAAAGCTGGAATCTCGAATAGAGATTTTGGAAAATTGCTATCGAAAACTTGAGGAAACATTTAAAACGCTTTTGGTAGATACACTTGCCAACGCAATTCGACCCTAAATAAATGTTGCTCAAGACAAAAAGGAAAAGGAAATTACACCAATAACTGCTCCCTTAACTGAATGTGTTGATAGCTCATCCGGAAGTAATACAGATGGACCTACTGAAACCTGTTTACCTAGGTCCTCATCTGGTAAAATTGTGAACAATTTGTCCAGGACTCCCCGTCGTCTAGTTGCTAGATCCGAGCCTCCCAAAAAAAGCAATGTTACCGCTCATTCTACTACGACAGATATCGCTCTCAGTGTAATCTGCACAAATATCCCGGAATCGATAGATTCACTTTTCTCAGCAAGAAAAGCACATGAGCTCAATGAATGGACTAAGCTCTGTACACACATGGGCTTGAAAGCTTTGGTACCTACATCAATGACGCGCTTAACCCGGCATAAAGACTCCCCTCACGTAGACCGGCCGCGCCTATTAAGGCTGACACTGCGAAATAAATCTGAAATGGAAGAAGTCATACTCAATGCGTATCTACTCGGTGCTTGTCCCGGTTTGACCTGCCGAGTACAAGCCGACATACCTTGGTGGGAAAGGAAAGGTCAATCCACTCGTCGAGACCACTCTACTTCAAGTAGTTTAATATTCCTCGGTGTCCCCGAAAATGTTGATGTAGTATCAGCATCGGAATCAAAGCAACATGATTTGACGCAATGGTTATACATTGCCGATGCTATTGGATCTCGTGATTCCATTGTCGTAGATACTTTTAGAATACCCAGATCCTCCAACTACAAAGGCAATGGGCCCAGTCCTCTGAAAATCTCTTTTCTAACGACTGAAATGGCTATCGCAATGAACACCGACTGGAAATCTAACCGCTCAAAACTTCCACCAGACGTGAGACTAAGTGTGCCCAAGCGTGTTCCCTCACTGAAACCCAGAGAACCATCGCAACCACAGCCTGATTTCAATCTTGTTATTGACCGTTCAAATGTTACCCCAAAAAACGAAAAGTGTCCGGCTCATCGCGAGTCGGACCAATAGCTACAGTACACGATTCGACATTGTGTAAGACAAATACGATCAGGTGCATATATACAAATGCTCAGTGTTTAACTAACACATTAGCTGAACTATGTGAGCTTTGTGATAGACTTTCACCCGATTTGGTTGCAGTTACAGAGACTTGGTTCCAGCCCTGCATGACTGATGCTGAGCTTTTGATTACGAAAATGTCACTACTTCGTCGCGATCGTGATCGAAGATCCGGTGGTGGAGTTGCAGTCTACTATCACGAACGTTTAGCGCAGTGTAACGTCATCGATCATCCTGACCTCAGCCTCCCTGATACGATGTGGTGTTCAGTAAAGCTAGTCAATGGAGATGAATGTACGATCGGCATCATTTACCGCTCGCCATCATCCGAAAGTTCATACAATGATAAGCTCATCGAATCATTGCAATACATCACAAGATGCCAGACTATGCAATTGCTAATCATTGGCGATTTTAATCTCCCGCATCTGTTTTCGAGAGGTGAGCACTCCTTGCATTCGTTTGAACATAAATTCAAGGAGGTTATAGAATTTGCTTCACTACACAATCACGTTAACCAGCCAACTCGCTGGCGGGGTCTTGACCAACCTTCAACCCTTGACCTTGTCTTAACGCCTGAGGCAACCGCAGTAGAGGGTATACAATACCTGGCACCACTGGGAAGAGTGATCATGTTGTGCTTTTGTTTGACTATGTATGTAGTGCGGAACGATTGTGTGAACAGACGAAAGTCATAAGGAAAATACAATTTGAATCCTTAAATATCCGTCTCCGGGATGCATACACTCATGAGTTTGATTCAATGGATCCTGGCTCATATTACAATTCGTTTCTAAATTATCTCAATTCGAAGATTTACGAAAACTCGATTTTGTACCACACAAATGCAGCTACAACAACCAGTTTGTTATTCGGAGTAGAACGAAGAAATGGTTAGCTGTTAAGCGAGAGTCTTGGGTAACTCATAAGAAGTTGGGTACGGAAGAAACTTGGAAACGATTCTGTAAGATACGGAATCAAGTCACTACTCTTGTAAGAGAAGATCGCATGCAATTCCAATGGAACTTGCTTAAGAGAATGGAAAAGAATCCTAAGCTTCTTTACAAGATAGTAAATGAACGATCAAAGATCAAACCAGGTGTATTCTCTGTACTAACACCTCATGGATTGACCCACACTGCCCAAGATACCGCCGACGCTTTAGCAACGTTTTACTCATTTGTCTTCAATCCCAAGCGTTGTATACCATATCAAGTTTCATCAAGTTCCCCACATTTCGAATTATTAAGTGAAATGACTATCAACGAATACATGGTTGGGCGGGAACTTTGTCGACTAAACGAAAAGAAGTCCCCTGGCGCAGACAAAATTACCCCCGCCGTACTTCGCAGGTGTCGCGTTGCTTTGACTGCTCCTCTCACTCGCATATTCAATCTCCGCTTAAATGAAGGAAAAATACCACCGCAATGGAAAGCAGGGATGATAACTCCTATTTATAAAGGCGGTAGCCGTTCAGACACAGCAAACTATAGACCGGTAACGTTACTTCCTGTGATCTCCAAATTAATGGAACGCATTGTGACTGCGCGCATAACAGAACATTTCGAAAACCAAAATATTTTGACCGCAGCACAACACGGTTTTCGAAGAGGTCGTTGCTGTTTATCTAACCTTCTTACAACGTTCGAGGATTGGACCAAGGCACTAGACAAAGGTGAGGCTGTACATGCTTGCTACATCGATATTTCCAAAGCTTTTGATAGAGTCAGCCATGACATCTTAATTAAAAAGCTCGAATCCTATGGAATAACGGGCATATTGCTGAATTGGATAAGGGACTATCTTACTGATAGACACGTCCAAGTTCGCGTTGGCAGCACCTTATCTAGAAAAATAGACGTCACGAGTGGAGTTCCGCAAGGCTCAGTGCTTGGACCTCTTCTATTCTTGGTGTATATCAACGATATAGTAGAGGATATTGGATGCAACTTGATACTATTTGCCGATGATATTAAAATTTGGAAACGTGTCAGGTCTGTTAATGACTGTATGGCATTACAACGGGATCTACGCATCTTATTTCGTTGGTCCCTGTTAAATGAGTTACCATTTAACCCTGCGAAATGTAAAATGCTGCAGCTTTGGAAATCTCTGCACCACACGTATCAGCTTGGCACGCAAGATCTCGTCTGGACCACAGCAGAAAAAGATCTGGGTATCTGGGTTTCGTTTAACCTGAAGCCGGGACAGCATTGCCGGATGGTGTACAATAAAACTTGCCGTATCTTGAGTCTTCTCAAAAGGATATTCCGGATTTTTACGCCCGAAACCCTACACCGCGTAATTAACACGTATATACGTCCTGTTATGGAATATTCCATCCAAGCCTGGGCACCATGGCTGAGGAAGGATATCGAACTACTCGACAGGATTTATCATCGTGCTACAAAGTTGGTCTCCCGGTACAGAAAATTGCCTTTCACAGAGCGAATGTTAAAACTGAACCTACAAGATTTTACCCAACGGCGGATACGTAGTGACCTTATGTTGACCTTCAAAATCCTGCATTCTGTAAACCATCCCCTTAAACACTTGCTAAAGCCAAATGACCTTACTAGAACACGAACACATTCAAAGGCTTTAAGCATTCCGCATTCTCGATTGGATATACGTCGTAATTTTTTCTCTGTAAGAATTTGTTTCACTTGGAACTATTTGCCTGAAGAAATCACACGATCAGAATCTGTTGAGGTTTTCGCTTCCAAACTCGATGAGTTTATGACGAACCATGCGGTATGCGAATGTCCCTATTGATTTTTGAGAAATTTTATATTTTTTTATATATTTTTATATGTTCCATATACCTTGTCATCCTATGGTTATTGTTAAGCTTAATGCTTTTTCTACCATACAATTTTCTGAGTTCTGAGTTTTCTGAGTTCTGACGCTCTTTTGGCTTACCACCGGAAGTATTCTGGACGCTCGATTGGCGACTGCCACATATCGTCCTCTGCTAACTGAACTGAACTGAACTGAACTGATTAGCGACCAGTGCGCTTCATCAGCACGTAGTGAGAAAACTAGGTACAGAGATGGACATTCACCATCTACACTGGACCTACTTTTGTCTAAAGGTTCTAAAGATGTCCAAAACCTCTCTTACGACTCACCTTTAGGGAAAAGTGACCATGTCACCATAATATTCCAGGCAATTCTCTGTTTTCATAAGCCACCAGTCAAATACAGGCGTAATCTAAATCGAGTTGACTGGAATGCTGTACGGCTTTCCGCTTTAAGATGTGACTGGTTCTCTGAAACCAATGACATCGAAAGTAAATGGTCGGTTATTAAGCGCAATATTTTAAGTCTTCAAGACCTCTACTGTCCTTTTCGACCTATACGGCTAAAGAACAAGCCACCTTGGTGGACTCCTGCGGTGCGACGCAACATTATTAGGCGCGACAGACACTGGCGGAGATACACAGCCTTGCTAACCTATAGAAATTATTCGTGTTATAAGGCTTCGAGGAACAACACAGTAAAGCTACAACGGAAGCTTAAGCGATGCTACGAAACTTACCTGGCGAAGTCTGCTAAAAAGTACCCTAAGAAGTATTATAGTTATGTTCAGTCTAAGGGTAAGACAAGGGAGCATATAGGTACCCTAATATTAGACAATGGCCAGAAAGCCAATTCTGACCCCGACAAGGCAGCAGCTTTGCTGGATTATTTTCGTAGCGTACATAGAATGGATGGCGGGGATGCGATTCACTCAGTCCCAACTCTTAATACGAAAATGGGTGCCTCACTAAGCGAAGTAGTTTTTTGCACGGATGATGTCGCACGTGTCCTAAAGAATCTAGACGGAAATAAATCCGCCGGACCTGACGATGTGCATCCTAAAATTGTAAAGGAAATATCTACGGTACTAGCAGGGCCTCTATGTGAGTTATATAACGAATCGTTCTGCAAAGGCATCCTACCAGATGACTGGAAGAAAGCCATTGTCGTACCCATTCCAAAGGGAGGTGGCGCAAACATAGTTAAGAATTTCCGACCGGTAAGCTTGACTAGTGTTTTATGTAAAACCTTGGAGAGACTAATCAGGGATCGATTGTGCAGCCACCTCGTGCACAATTCATCATTAAGCACGGTTCAACATGGCTTTCTTAAAGGAAGGTCGTGTCTATCAAATCTTTTATGCTTTTTAGATCGAGTTTCTAAGACACTGGATGAAGGCGGACGGGTAGAGGTCTTTTACTTAGACTTTAGTAAGGCGTTCGACTCGGTTAGTCACAGGTTCCTAGGGATGAAGCTATCGGCCAAAGGCATATCTGGTAAGCTTCACGACTGGATAACCAGTTTTCTTCGTGATAGATCCTTCCAGGTCCGTGTAGGCGATACTACCTCTAAATTCGCAACAGTTACCAGTGGGGTCCCACTAGGTTCAGTATTAGGCCCAATACTTTTTCTGATCTTCATCGATGATCTGGCATCGCAGTTGTCATGTCCCTGCTACATGTTTGCTGATGATGTCAAATTCACCGGATCCAGTGATCACGGTGATTTGTTGAGAGATATTGAAAAAGGTCAATAAATGGTCGCAGGATTGGGATTTTCCTGTGAACTATAGTAAATGTCATCTGTTGTCTGCAGCAGTCGACAGAATTACAGTAACTGCGAATAACGGTAGGATCGACTTTCAATCTATTCAGAGGATTAGGGATTTGGGTATAGTCGTAACAGCGGACTTCAAATGGGCTGCGCAGTGTGCCACCGCTGCACAACGAGCTAGAGGAGAACTCTTAGGCTTAAATCCGTTCTGACATGTAGAACGCCGGAAGTGTTTATCCCTTTATATACGGCGATTGTCAGGCCGCATTTAGAATATTGCGTGCAAGCCTGGAGCCCCTTCTTTCAAAAGGACATATTACTATTAGAAAGAGTCCAACGACTGGCTACCAAAATGGTTGAAGGTATGTTTGGGAAACCCTACGAAGAACGTCTAATTTCTTTAGGTCTCTTCTCCCTTCGGCGTCGGCGTCTACGGGTGACCTCATAGAAACTTTCAAAATCCTGAAAGGCTTAGGCGACGAGGGCTGTCAAATCCTGTTCTCTCGAGCGATCAACCCCTCAACTAGAGGACATACATTGAAGCTCGCGAAAAAACCACAGCCGTCTGAATCTTAGGCAACACTTTTTCAGTGAAAGAGTGGTAAGCTTCTGGAACAAGCTGCCTGAGGAACTAATAGCTTGCACATCAATAGGTGCATTCAAAAGGGGTTTAGATGCCTTGTGGCTTGGGCTTTTCCCAGACTTTTTCCCGTGAATATGCAGGTTGTCTGTCGTCAGAATTGTCCATTTTTTGTTCATTTTAAAATTATATGGTCTTGACCACAATTTAAAAAAAAAAAACAAAAAAATCCTTTTATATAATGCCTCGTTTTAAATGTCATGCTTTAAATGTACGCACCAATTTTCCATAGCTAACCTCTCACCGGCTTGGTGAAGAGAAACCCTTTCCGTTTTTCTCAGTCGCAGCTACAAATTCTGGGACCAGAGGACGGCTTGGAAAACATCGGACGTACCTTCGCATACGACGAGAATACCAGAGGAAATTGAACCAACTTTGGCAGTGGTGGGCACTCCTTTGAAGGTTTCCACAGACGGAAATTCTGGACGCTCGATTGGCTTATCCCTTGGCGGCGCGATCGTCGAGGATATCCAAATCACAATAAGAAAAAACGCTTTGTCAGTGGTGGTTGCTTCTCTGCAGCTTTCCACCGAAAGAAATTCTGGACGCTCGATTGGCTCGTTAGCCACATACTGTCCTGTGCAAAAAACTACCTGAACTTGAACTTGAACGCGCCCGGTTTGAATTTTGTTTCCACGCTGCTAAATTTTTCGAAATTCATTAAATTTCTGATTCATCGATTACATTAGCAAAATGATTCAAAATTCTTGTCTTTGCCTTTACTCTAGCTGCAACAAGAAGGTTTCCAAAGGTATAGAGTGCGACGTGGGCCTGCGTTGGGCTCATCCCAAATGCTGTGGACTGTCGTCAGCACAATTTAAGGTTTATGCGGCCCATCGATGGCTTACATGGCTATGTGCTGACTGCATGAAGTCCGTGGAAACTTTGGTTGAGGAGCGTAAGCGTCTCGAGGAACGTTAGCGTTCTCCTCCTCGTCCATCTCCGAAACCCAAAACGGATTGAAAAAGGTCGCGCGCGGTTTGAGTTTTTCTCTGACGTGATACTTTTCTAGTTTTCGATAAACTATCCACTTTGGAATATTTTGGTTCCTTTCTGGAATGTGTTATTCGACCCCGTCAAAGTTGTCTTCTTGTCCTATGTGTCACCGACGTGTCGGCGCCCGATCTAAGATTGTGATCTGCTCACTCTGCTGCATGAAATCGCATCTCTCTTGTGTTTCTAGTTTAACGCACCTCGATGTAGCTGTAATACAATCCTCCTCGTCTTCACCACTGAAGTATATTTGCCCATCGTGTCTCCCTTATTTTGAAGGTCTCCGTCGCCATCCAGACTCAATCGCAAACACCCCGCAAACCACTCCAATGCGCACATCTCCAGCACCTGGGTCTAATGTTTCTTTTACTCCGACTACTAATACGGAGCTCGCATCACGTAGTATACTGGAAAACCGACTTTGTCATGTTGAGTCTCAACTTAACCGCGTATTGTTGGAGCTTGCTGAGCTTCAAAAAGGTCTCAATTTACCCACTCCAATAAATCCTCCTGCGAATTTAGAAACAACTGCCCCCTTCCCTTGTAATGCCACCTCTAAGCCCATTGCAGAAACTCTCACTGCTACTACACCGACCAAAAAGCAACCTTGTCCTCTTCGTATGCCAAAACAAATCAAGTCAACGGTGAAACATTTCTCTGTTATTTGCACCAACGTTGTTGAGTCTGCTGAATCCCAGTTCAATGCTAAACAAGCCCATGATCTACTTCAGTGGAAACGCTTGTGTACTTCCATGAAGATCCAGGTTATAAAACCGTTATGCCTAACGAGACTCACACGTCACCCATCCTCTGCTCACTCTGACCAACCACGTCTGCTGCGCGTCGACTTGGAAAATAACGATCAGATGGAGAGTGTTTTATTGTCTGCACATTATCTGCGACACGAAGCTTCGCCCTCTCGTATCCATCCCGATATACCCTGGATAGAACGTGCAAAAAATCGTCCTCCTAATGTGCAACGACAAGACACTCCTAGAGCCATCATTGTTCATGGAGTACCAGAATGTGACAGCGAAAATGAAACCGAACGTAAAGAACACGATCACGCCCAATGGCGTTTTCTTTATCAGCATATGAATTGCGAACCAGTCACAACAGTGTCCTTATACCGACTCCCTCGTCCAACCATTTACAATGAAAATTCGCCGCGACTGCTGAAAGTTTGTTTCCTGAGCTCTGAGATGCTGCCTACTGTCCTAAATGCCTGGCGTTGTGCTCGTAGAACAGCACCACCGAGTGTCCGAATTTTTTCAGACCAACCTCGTCGAACTCCAGTCACCATCACGGCTGACAGCGCAACGCAAAATCCTGTTACACAAAGCGAAATGTGCTCCAACAACCCTACGCTGGCTACTCTCCTATCTGAAAATTCGAGTCCAAAGATAAGTGATCTTACATCGAATAACTCCTCTGATATTATGCAAAAATACTTGATTTAGCCGGCCCTACTCTGGCCGGCCAAAACGCAATGTCTGGTCTTATTCACCGCAAATATCTAAAATGTGCTTATACAAACACTCAAGGTCTGTTGAGCAAACTCAATGAACTAACGTTCCATGTTTCCACATGTCCTTATGATATTATTGCACTAACTGAAACTTGGTTGAACGAACGCCATCTTGACAATGAAATTCATATCCCGAACATGAACGTTTTTCGATCCGATAGACCATCGCCTGGTGGTGGCGTAGCCCTTTACGTCAATTCCTTTATTCACTGTACTGAACTTTTTACTTCTGTCATGCAAATCTCTGATACTTTAAGTTGCACTTTACAAATTTCCAGTTTTGAATCAATCATAGTTGTAGTTATTTATCGCCCCCCGAGTAATTCTAACCAAGACGATGAACAATTGCTAAGTTACCTGAATCGTGTACTCCTTCAGACACACACACATGTTCTCATCATGGGTGACTTTAATCTTCCAAATTTGTTCGATCGTCCTTATCCAGATGGTCATTTCGGTGCAAAGTTACTAGATCTGTTCCACACACACCCATTGTTCAACCATTCCACTGAACCCACCCGTTTCCGTTCTAGTGTTACGCCATCTTTACTGGATCTTATTTTGACAGATGATGAACTGATGATTGAATATGTCGAACGTCGTGCACTGCTTGGGCGCAGTGATCATGTATTCTTACATTTCCAGCTAGTCTACTGGGCTGACAAGATTGCAGATAGCTCAGTGTTCACACGGAGGTGGACAGACTACAACAAGCTAAACACTCTTATTCTGAATCAGGACTGGTATTTCAGTACCGACCTATCAGCTGACGATGCATGGTTGAGTTTTTCCTCCCGACTACTACAATTAACAGCTTCATGCACGGTAACTAAAGCTGTTCCGCCGCGGAAGCACAGGAGAACTCCACTACGTAGCCGCACTCGAAAATTCATTAGCGAACGGAATAGAGAATGGGCTATTTATGTCCACTCCCCTTCCTATCAACAGTGGGAACGCTATCGAATGTATCGAAACCAATCCACGGCTCTCATCCGCGAAGATCGTTTGAACTACCAGTACAAACTTTCTTGTGCCTTTGCTGATAACCTAAAACGGCTCTTTAGCTTTGTCAATCGTTTACGTCATGTCAAACCTGGCATTACAACTTTAGAAACACCGTTGGGCCCTACCCAGACAGCCAGTGAAGCAGCAGAAGCACTTCGGCTTTACTATGCCTCGATTTTTGAGCCCTCCAGTACATCGCTTTCCGTACCTGTCAACTCAACCCCATCACTTTTACACCTGCCGCTATTTTCGGCAAGCTCATATCCCTGCGCCCTTCTAGTTCTGCTGGTCCTGATACGCTTCACCCTAGAGTTCTGCGCGAATGTGCTGCTTCTTTATGCTACCCTTTGACGGACCTTTTTCAGCATATTTTTTCTCTTGGTTGTGTTCCCGTCCAGTGGAGGTGTGGATCCGTTTCTCCTATCTACAAGGGTGGTTCACGCTCCGATGTCAGCAACTATCGCCCCATCACCCTATTGTCCGTGGTATCCAAAATAATGGAATCTATTATTGTGGACGCATTACGGCATCAAGTTGATACATTTCAACTCTTATCCGATAATCAACATGGCTTCCGCCGTCGTAGATCGTGCCTTACAAATCTTATGCTTGCTCGCGATCAGTGGACGACCGCAGTCGATAAAGGTCGGGAAGTCTATGTGATTTATTTGGATTTCTCCAAGGCCTTTGACAGAGTCGACCACCGGATACTTCTGCAGAAGCTTGTTTCGCTGGGAATTTCCGGCAAGCTCTTGTCGTGGTTAAAAAGTTACCTCCATGAACGATCGGCACGTGTGCGTTTTAACGGCTCTTTCTCAACCCCGTTTGCCACCCCTAGTGGCGTTCCGCAGGGTTCTGTTTTAGGACCGAATCTTTTCCTCATCTTTGTGGACGATCTTACACGTTCCCTTCATTCCACTGTCTTGCTGTATGCAGATGATGTCAAAATATGGCGAACGATTTACAGCCGTACTGACATGGATCTACTGCAAGCGGACCTCAACACACTACACTTATGGTCAGTCACGAATAACCTCCCCTTCAACGTATCGAAATGCCGTGTCCTTTCTACTCGCGCTGGCAGTACTCCACACTATCATCTTGGTAGTCAGTCGCTCCAGGTTAGCAACGCTGAACGTGACTTAGGAATCATTGTTGAGTCTAGGTTATCCGTCTCAGCCACCTGTAGAAAAATGGCCTACACTGCCAATATTATGTTAGGTCTCCTGCGCAGAGCACTCAATCACTTTGAGCCACGATGTTTTCCTATTCTTTTGAAAGCGTTTCTTCGGCCACATTTGGAATATGCTATTCAGGCCTGGAGCCCGTGGTTGATCAAAGACCAAAAGTTGTTGGAGGCACCTCAACGGCGTGCGACGAAACTTGTCAGAGGATTGCTCTTCATTCCATATCCTCAACGATTGGAAATATTGAAAATGTTTTCTGTGCAGTATCGCCGGACCCGTGGTGATCTTATCTATCTATATCAGATCATGTCCTCACCCACCCACCCGTGCTTTTCCCTATTTTCCCGCAACACCGAGACAACGCATTTGCGCGGTCACTCCCACAGACTTTGCTTGAAACAGTCCCGTATCAACTGCCGAAAGTACTTTTTCTCTGTGCGTGTTTGTGCTCTTTGGAACAAATTACCAGAGGATGTGGTATCGGCTCCTTCCTTAACCGTGTTTAAACACAGAATCGACTCCTTCCTCCAAGAACTCCATTACAAAATCCCTTGATTACTACATTTAACTTTCTGTTTCACTGTTTACAGGTCTAACGCAACAACGATGCCTCCGTTTCCCCTGCTACCGCCTCGCAAATTCGGGAAGACGCAATTTCAAGCGAGTGTGGCCCGCTATACGGCCTTCCCGCCCCCGTACTAGATGATACTCCCTGTTTTATTCTCACCGCACTGTATATAACACCCTGTGGTTTTTTTAAGCTATGCTTTTACGCTGCAAAAACTATTGCTCTTTTATCCTCTTATGACACTCGCTTCATATTTTTAACTTTTGCTTGCTTTAGTAAACACCATACCATCCTGCGGTTATTTTAAGCTTGTACGCTTTTTTACTGCAATAAACCATTGTTCCATTGTTCCATTTGTCCCGTCTCCGAGCGCACGCAGTATAAGCTGACCATGTCCGGAGGCTGTGGTGGGTAACGGTGTCCCGGGTTGACGGCCCCCCTCCTTACCTGTCCAAATTGCCACAAAAATCCACTGATGGTGAGGTAACGCGGAAGTGGCCGCTATAAGGCCTTTGAAACTCGAACATTTTATATTCTTTTCTTTTCGCTCCACTGCACAATCCACCCTGCGGTTTTGTACAAGTCCCCGTTTTATACCGTAATACTATTCTATTGACTCTTGAAACCAAACCTTTGCACCAAGTAGCTACGTCAATGGTCCCGTCTACCTCCAGCCAGCCTACCACTCCTGTGAGATCACAAAAGGCGGAATCATCGCCACCCTTCCGTCCTCCAAAGGCTCCATGGAAGGAAGTTGAGGAAAATCGGGTTGTTCACATTAGCCCGACTAAGGGTGTTCGCGCTCTAGCTCGGGAAGTCCACCATTTAGGAAAAGTGGTTGCTGAGCTGCAAGCCAGAAACCAAGTTAGCTCCACACGGGCTAAAAATGTCCTAATTTTATCGCAGGTTGAGCCTTTCATCCGAGAATCTAAGGCTCGTATGGAAAGCGATCGGAGAAAGGTTATCGACCTACTCCACGCTTCAGGCATGAAACCGACTACTCCGCTGATGCGAGTTCACAGGCTCGGGAAATGGAGGGGTGGCCCAAAATGACGCATCTACCAGATCGCCTCGGCCAATTGTAGTCGAATTCACAAAACAATGTGATCGCGATTACTTCTTTTCGAAAGCAGAGAAGCTTAACTGCGTCATGGGAAAATGCATCGTGCAACCTGACACCCCGGCACACCTGAAAACTTCTAGCCCAATTAAAGCTAGAAAGTCAAAGTTAGCTGTACATCGTAGCTCACCAAATTCGCTCGCGAGGCGAAACTTAGAAAATGACCACAGTGTGGCGATGTCGCTAACACAGCAGACTTTTACTCCAACATTGAAGAGCGCCACTGTCGTGCTACGTCCTTTAGAGGATGAATCGTGGATGAGTTGTAGTGACTCAGACCATGAAGATGAAACTAGATGCCAGGAGTTATCGTCTGTTTCTAAAACGAATGCTGTATCTCTTGATGAAATTCAGCCTTCAAAAAACGCGGAGCAGCCTCGGGCATTACGCCCGAGGACAAAGAGCTCATAGGTAGCCCTAACACCGGGAGTCCGGCCCCATATGATAGTGCTCTTCTGTTCTATACAAACGCTTGTAGCATTAGAAATAAATGGGCTGAACTCCTCTTTAGAGCTGATGACACCCACTACAAAATTGTGGGTGTCACGAAATCATGGTTGTCTCATGATGATCACATACCAGCTTCAATCGCGGATAGGTTTAGCGCCGTAAAAAGCGATCGACCTCTGGGTAAGCTGGCAGGTGGGGCGTTGCTCCTTATTGAAAACGCTATTCCCTTCAAGAAAAGTATTTCTTTTTCTACAACGAATGTTCAGTTAATATCTGCCTTGCTCATGCATGGATGCACGCGTATAGTTGTGAGCTGCGTCCACCGTAGTCCGAGCACTAGTTTGGAAGAAGTTGCTCTTTTGCAAATTCGGCTCTCGTCTTTTTTAGCCGTAGCACCACGCGCTGTAATCTTCGGCGATTTTAATCTACCTGAAATAAACTGGGAGTACTAAACCTCACATGCTCCAGGAATCGCGAACGATTTTCTGGACTGGCTACACTCCCATGCACTTTACCAACACGTAAACGAACCAACTAGATTCCGCGAGGGTCAGTCTCCGTCTATTCTTGACCTGGTTATTTCAACTTCTGAAAGCGGTATACAAAATTTGGTCTTACTGCCACCACTAGGAAAGAGCGACCACGTAGTGTTAGCCTGCGAGTTACTTCTGTCATTTGGCAAACCCCCACTTAAGATGTCTCGAAGCTTCCATAGGATCGACCCTGCTTCCCTATTACAGGCAGCAGCGCTACTCCCATGGCAAAACATTGACCCTGTGGATGGGATGTGGGGGCAGATCAAGAATAACATCCTTCAACTTCAGGATCGATTCGCTCATCTCTTACCCGTTCGCAAAAAGGTAAACCTCAATGGTGGTCAGCCTCAGTTTCCCGTAGCGTATGTCACCGCGACGCAAAATGGAGGAGTTATAAGCTTACTCCCTCATGTGGGACTTGGGCCCGTTACAAAGAAGCGCGAAACATAGCTGTTTCCAAGATACGTGAAGCAAAGATTTCTTTCGAAATAAGACTCGCTCAAGAGGCCCATACTCATCCGAAACCTTACTACAGCTACGTTCAATCTAAAGGGTCAA
>JACCGJ010017512.1:0-19336 GCA_013407085.1 Atriophallophorus winterbourni
GTTCGTCCTCCACATCACACGCAAAAAGCAACTTTGTAGTACAGGACACCATTCCAAATTCTGATATGGTATGAAAGCACAAGCCTGATTCAGTCAAAGTGCCGCACAGTCACAGACTGCACGTGGGCTAAAATACTGTCAGGTTACCCAGGCCTAGACAGATATGAGGAAGAAAAGAGAACTGAAAATGCTAGTGAGACTCCAGCTTGTCTCAGCATGCAGCTTACTACCCCTAATCAATCAAGTTAGCACGGTGTTAGCCGCACAGCACAAAGTACTGCATGATTGCACATTTTGATATGCTCACTCACATGGAGACATTTTCTAATAACTGAGTAAAACAAAATTGAGTGGTATCGTATACGAGATGTTGGAAAATGCTTGTGACAGATTGTGGAACCTTGTTCATATGGACTTTCTTGTCAGATGTGAAACGTAAACAGCAAAGTGCTCCAACAGTTTCAGTACAAAATTTCTTTCTCACGCATCGTATAAATTTGAAATCTATTTTCACTCATCGCTTATGCAGTGGAGCCTGCCTCCTGTATATCCGAGGGTTTGAGGATGGACATGCATGAAAATGAGGATTTTTTAACCAAGGATTGACCCTTCTACTTGGATGTGAGTACATGCGATTGAACAGGTTATTTGAACCAAACCAATCCAAGCGCAACTTGTTTACTACTTCTCCACTGTTTACTTTTGTGCGACTATCTCCTGTAGGATGAGTCGGCTCAATGAAGGGTCTTGAGGATTTGGGTACAAAGCAGCGTCCCCAAAACCACTCGTCGTTTGTTCGAGTCAGCTTCTCTAGCCTTTGCACAACCAAGTGCGACCTGCAAGCAGCAGGAAGTTGCCAGAAAAGGGTGGTGTGCACCAACTAACCGTCTAACAAACTGTGTTCCAGATTTTACCTCAGGGTTTTCTCCCGAAGTCTTTACCGCGATTGGGTGTCCCGCAAGGCATCGGAGGTTCAAAATCAGGGTTTACCTTCTCTTAGATGAAATGGCCTCTTAGGCTAACGAGCTCCATCTGCCCGAAGCAAACTGGTTTTCAGGCGCCAGTCACTCGCTCTCGCCACTTGTCCTGTTGGTAGAAGCAGTTCCGCCAGGCTCGGGGAGCCACTCGTGCAGTCCAGAAGCTGGACCTATTTGTCAGAGGCTATTTGAGACGTGCGCCATATGGAAGCATTTAATAAACAGTGGGAGATTATCCCCACTGCCACCCCCTGTTATGACAACCTTTGGAACCTTTGCTCCAGGACCCGTGGATCCTGATTCTACTGTCTGTAACTGATGAGTGTAAACATTACGAAACTTGTCGTGTAGAGAGGCATTTCGAGCCTCTTGACCTGATCAAAGTTCAGCAACTCAGAGCCGAATTAGCTTTTCCAGAGCTTAATGATGAAGCATTCACAAAAAGTATCCAGTTATATAAAACAAATCTAGCTTATAAAAACGCAAATATCCATGTCAAAATCGTTAAAATACTTCTCTACCATTTTTATCGATCCAGTTTGAAAAGGAATCCTGCCTACTACGCCTACTTGCAAGTCTTCCCGTGTATATTGCTTAGCTTGATTCCGGTAATCACTTTCTGGTTTCCCCCGAACACCCCAGCGAAAATGCTGCTTGGTAAGTTATTGATTTTAATTTGAACTGATCGATGCAACGTCACAAATGTATATGGTCGCTCAAATGAAATAAGTAGTATGTTGATGTTCCGTTTATCACTGGTGGGTAACTAGAAAAATCATACATTAGTGATATATAGCTGCCACACATACTGATTCACCAGAATAGTCGCAGTTATTGTGATCTTTTTCCTAACTATTGGCCGTTATTTTGAATGTAAAATTCGTTTGAAATTTTGGGGATAAGAACAGATCAGATGCTGCCATGATACCACTTACCAGCCTGCCATTTAAAACGACCAAATTTCAAGCTCCTGAATAATTTATCATACGTCATCCAACCGCAACAAAACCCGATTCCCACTGTGCGCTTCAATTTACCAATGGATTAATACCGCGATAACCGATAACCCGCTAAGTTTGAAAATCCCGTTACAAATCTCGGCGAATTTGCATACGCCACAACACATGATGTGGTAAATAGGCTTTGTAGAATTAGAGAAAATTCTGGGAAATGTGATTTCCTTTATCTGAATGATATGTGTGCGAATTGAAATTCTGAACGCAGCTATAACGGTAAAATTTCGGTGATGAAAGCATTTAAAGCGAAATCATTTGCTCTTTTATTCAACAAACAAAGCATACAGCCACATTTTATGATTTATACGTTGTACAAGTTGGCTGCATTGTTGCAAACGTTGAAAATCATACGCAACAAGAAGACACGTTTGTAAAATGCGCTTGTTAATCCATTTTGTCACAAGAATATTCTGACTTGAAACAAAACTGTTAAATCAAAATATTATACACGAAAACTAGTGTTGAATACAAAGAAACAAAGAATTTTAAATACAGAATCACGAAATAATTCTTCGTCAAGACGCTTAAATGATCAATGTATTGAGATTGTCAACGTTTACGCCAACGGGAATATGACAAAAAGAATCATAAAAATATTATCAGGTTGTGATATTTAACTAATGTCTGATATGCTCGCCCAAACGTAAATTCCTGGACAAATTTCTGTAAAACGATGTTGTCTTGGGCTCTCTCGGTAGGATTTTCACCTTTCTCTCCGCACATAAAATACTCGAAATCTGTGGTTGAAATGTTTACTCCAAATGTTTAGAACGATATTGTGAGAAAATTTTGATAAATTCCAAATCCGATGTGCTAGCGTTGTTGTGTCGCTATTAAGACTAGCCTAGCTCTTGGTAGAGTACGGAATTATTGTGAAGAATTTCGGTTCTCCGTTGCTTCAAGGAAAATCCAATGGATAAACTTGCTCTTGTCCCGGTAGCACATTCGTGTAACGCCAATAAAGTGATTTTTACAAGCTACCGAGGTAATACGGCCACTCTTGTTGTTGATCAACTGTTATTTACATGTAAACTGGCCACATTTGTGATAATTATAATTATAAACAACATATTGTTGTGCTCACCTCCCCATCCCTTACACACCACTACCGGTTTCCGGGTGTTTGCCGTCATCAGGTGGAGAGAGTAAGATCAGGTTCAGTGAGCCTTGAAACAGTGGATAAATGGTAAACAAGTGTATACTTGAATGCCACTGTTACATAGGGTATGTACAACGAACCACGTTATTCCAACAGATTCACACAGTGATTCGTGGTCAAGCACTGAGGGCGCTTATGGATGATCAAATTAATGTGTTGCTCACAAACCCAGCACTTACACACTACTACCAGTTTCTGGCTGTTTGCCGTCATCAGGTGGAAACTATATGATTAAGTTCAGTGAGCCTAGAAACAGTGGATAAGTGGTAAGCAAAGTTATACTTGAATGCCACTGTTACATCGGGTTGTTACAACGAACCACAATGTTCAAATACAAAATCACAACGTGATTCTTAGCCCAGCGCCATTGCTTGGGACTTCACGCTAACCTAAATGTCGAAACCAACATAAGCATTGGGCAGTAATTTTTTTGTTTTTTTGTTTCATCAATTGCAGGTCAAAATGCATTTTCCGGGTTTCTGCTTCTTTTGAAATTTGTGGCCAAATCTACGCCGTTCAGAACATCGACGATTCCGTACCTCCGTGAGTTTGAAAAATGTTGCTGCATTTTTAATATATGTGAAATAGTGTGATTCGGTGACATACCACATCAATTGTACCGTTTCTAGCACCGACAATCCTTGCCGACCACAAAATAAAGTTGAAGTGATCAGTCTAAGTGAAATAATCACTTGCAAACAGTTTTTCATGATTCTGTTACAGAATTTGGTTGATAACGTTTCTCTTGTGACACGAAAGCCTCATCAGACACATGGTGTCAGTACGAACAATGATCAAATGAATTTACCTAACCAATTCTAACTTGGCTAAGAGTGCTTGCGATGGTAGCTAGGCGAGCAGGTCCAATAAAAATCCGAAGACCAATTAGCCTGTATGTCTAATACATGTGCTCAATAATGGTCATGTATATTCCTGTCTATCCGCTGCAGAACCAAACAATAGGTAGTGCAGATATCCACCCTGTTCACCTTGCTGACTACATTCCTACAAGCCTTTGTTATTTCAAACACCTGAGCGTGAAGTCAGCAATCGACTGGAAATAGTGTGGGACCGATCGTGTATTCATAATGCAATGAAATTTGAGTGCAATCGGTTAGAGAAGTTTTTGGGTAACGTTTCACTTCTGACACAGAAGCTTCGTCAGACCATGGCTGATAGTCAGGACAGAGAACATGATTTAGTAGTAGTCAACACCCCACCACTGATTTGACCTTACCGCCAAACAGCCTATAGTACACCTACAGTGTGTCAAGTCTCGTGGGAATGACCAGGTTTAGTGGTCCATTTTCCTCTCAGTGTGTATCCACATCAATCTGAAACAAGTGAGCACGGTCAAGAACAAAGCTACCCACATACGTAAAAGTACGGGACTAAGGCTATTTTTGAAGACAAATAAAAATCTAATTAACTAGTAGGTATACGGTGAATAAAATCTATTTACTTTCGCTTCAGTGCCGTACACCTGGTTGTGGAGATTTCTGCCTCATCCACCTTATTGACCGCTAGTTTTGGCAATTTCCACCGCCTCCGCATGTAGGCGTTCGCTATACCGTTTAATACCGCATCTCAATATTGCCACATTGTCTAGATCGACGCTGTGGCCCGTATCTAAAACGTGCTCTGCCAATGCGGAATCACGAATAAGGGATTCATATTCCCTCGCATCCCGGGGCTGTCTCCGGACACGCGTTCGGTGTTCTTCGATTCTAGTGTGAATTTCCCTGGAATTCTCCCCTATGTAAACACCCGAACAGTCCTTACAGTTGATTCTGTAGATGCTGTTCGTAACGCTGGATAAAGGTGTCTTATCCTTGAGGTGCATCAGAACCGAACGGATAGTTTTCCCATTATTATAAGTTACGCGTATGGCCGTCTGATTCAAGATTCTACGTATCGCTTCAGATCTGCATTTCGGCTACTGTATACAAACGGTATCTCGCCGAATTCGCCAAGGCAGGTTCAATTAATTAGTTAATTAAATGTTTCACACCACACTTCATCACTTCCACATTATCAAGATAATGCTGTGAGTCGTGTGTACAACGCGTTCACCTAGGGCATAATCGGATATAGTTCTTCTCGCAATCATCAAAGACAACCTTGTAGACGACATTTGACAGAACATTTTTTGGCCATCTTTTCTTTCATATTGGTAAAGCGATTGCGTAATATTGAGGTGGGTTTTTGCGCGACTTCTATTTCAATTGGCCGAAGGACCCGGGATGCTATTTCTGATAGATTCTGAACATATGGAAGAGCGCGTCTGACTCTGTTTTCTTTGTTGGGTCCTGTGGAACTTGTGGGTATTTATTCTTCTTGAACAATTTGAACAGGTGTTCTTATTCTTGTCTTATTAGTTCCTGTGTACCGAAATGTTTTGCTGCTCTTTTGAAAAGAGCTCTAAAGCAGCTGCGTTTATGGCTGGTCGGGTGCTTGCTATGGAAGTTCAAATCGTATTCTTCTTGTAGGCACTGGTCTCTAAACTTCCTTCGTTATTTCGTCTCACAAAAACGGACAGGAATTCCAGGCAGCAGTTAAATTCAGTTTCTCTGGTAAATTGGACTCACGTGAAAACACAGTTGAGTAATCGATGTGATTCGTTCCGTTCCCTTGATGATCACAATTGTGTCGTTCACATAGCGGATCCACATATTTTGCCGTTTTGTAGAGCGATCCGTTCAGAACGTTGAACCAATGCTTTGGCAAATTGTCCAATTAGTGTTCCTCGAATCTGCTCGTAGATTTTGCCATTGAATTTGAAGTGTGCTTGGAAGCACAACTCGATCAATTCTATCAAACTATCTCGTGGTAATCGGTTTCCCTTGTGGTCAATTCTTAATGACCTAATCACTACTAAAATTACAGTCCGGTACTTCACATTTGAGCTTTAAGGACAAATTTTGGAAGCACAACTCGATCAATTCTATCAAACTATCTCGTGGTAATCGGTTTCCCTTGTGGTCAATTCTTAATGACCTAATCACTACTAAAATTTCAGTCCGGTAGTTCACATTTGAGCTTCAAGGACAAACGTACAAAAATCGATATTCTATTCCCCGGTGATTTCACACTGAACCAGATAATCTGTGATAATTTCATCCGCCTTAGATTAGTTAGTATAGACATTTTCTGGAAATTACCGGATTGCCACATAGTGCTACCACGGTGCTGACACGTACAACATGGAAGCAACAAGGTTGCATTCTGTGACAATTAAACAACAGAATAACGTTTTGAATTTGAAATGGCCGGTGAAGAAACACAGATCTCAAAAGAGAATCACAACGATTGTTGGGCAATGCAAAGCTGTTAAATTACCAGTGCTGATGTTTCCTACACATATAGACTATAGTTTCTTACTGCTAATCTCCATTTTCTTAGGACGAATAAAAGGAATACGATTTGATTTCAATCGGTCTGTGTAAAGTTACGCTTAATATTCGTCAAAAGATTATTAAATAGTTGCTACTCATAAGTAGTATCACGTTAAAATGCTAACGAAAATAGACAGTCTTAAGAAATCGGATCGAAATTTAATCAAACATGTGATTGAACAAGTTGGTCGTACTAACATTACCCAACAGTGGCATACAAGCGCAACTTGTTTACCATTCTTCCACTGTTTCAAGCGCTTGCGGATCCTGATCCTACTGTCCGTACCTGATGAATGCAAACAGCAGGAAGCCTGTTCGTGGAGCGTGTGTGATGGAGATGCATGCAAATGAGCTTTTAGATATTAAGCGACTGATTATCAAAGAAAATTTCCATTGAGACGCATGATACAGCTGATATTGATCACTCTCTTTGACACAGTTAAAACTAGTGTTATTTAATCTCAGAACTCCAATGCCATTAGGTGTCTGAAATCTATTATTGTCAACGGATGAAAAATCCGAATACTGATCCACTGTTTTAGGTTTCATTAAAACCATCCTATGTCACGAAAGTTTTCACTTCGCTGGGACACACAAGCTAAAAATCCAATCTGCATGAATCTAACGACTATTGATTTCTCATCTGAGACTTTTGGTCCTCAGAATTCAGGCTCTCAGAAGTCGAACATGATGGATTCATTAGGTATATTGTAAAGTGAGAATACAGTTCAGTTGGAAACAAGACAAATTAAACACAAGGAATTATATATTGTATGTTGTCAAGTGAAATTGTGAGGAAAGCTTGTAATGAAATATAACAGTGAAAGCCGCTCTAATTGTTGACAACATTTGATTGCATGTGTGTTTGGTGTTTGACAGAACATCTCAGTTTTGTGAGTGTAATCGTCTACAGCAGTGCTGGACACACACAGCGTTGATCTTGCTAACGTAGAAGTGATAAGGCGGGGAATAAAACCAAACATTGAACGACTTCACGCTCAGGCGATTGAGATAAGTAAGGCTGGTAAGAATGCAGTCAATAAAGTGGATAAGGCTGATATCTCCACAATCTGGCGTACGGTTCTGCAGCGGATATACATTAACGCGTGTGACCCCTAGTGTGCGCACCGAGTACTCAATCAAGCTAATCGGTCAGCAGAGGTCATTCACACCTGTCTAGACCAAAAAAATCGAGGTGTTATACGGCACTTAGGGGTGGTGGCGCGTCAGTTGATATTGATCGCGCCTATATATCTTAACGAGCGCAGAACCCACCATGGGCTGTGCAGTTCTTAACCAGCATAGGATTGGTCAGGTGAATGAAATTTAAGCTTGATCTCTGTTCGTACTGGCACCCTTGGTCTGACGAAGCTTTTTTGTCAGAAGCGAAACGTTACCAATAAACTACTCTCACCGATACATTACAAACTTGCTGTTTTACATGACTTTGATTCCCCGATCGGTCACGAACATTTTCCATTACATGACAAACGAGTTATCAACCATTCGCTAGCGATTTAAAGCTTCAACATTTTAGGGTTGAAAGAGCTGAATAAGTAAACAAATTACCAAGGGTTTGTAGTATCTAAAATATGTCTGTAAACTTAAGAGAACAAAAATGCTCACTTGCGAGGATTTCCATCACACATACCACACTACCGGTTTCGTGCTGATTTTGCTCATCGGGTAGCGACTATACTCTTAGGATTCGCATGCGTTGAAACCATGAAAGAATCGTATACAAGTCACGCTTGTATGTCACTTTTGATAAAGTGTTGGGTAAACTTGAGTGAGTTATTAAAACGTGATTAAGCCTGATGTAAAGAAATTTGAGTGCAATCGGTTAGAGTAGTTTTTGGGTAACACTTCACTTCTAACACAGAAGCTCCGTTAAACCAAGGGTGATAGTCAGGCAGGGAACATGATTAGGTAGTAGTCAACCCAACACCATTTATTTGACCTATAGTACGCCTACAGTGTGTCACGTCTCGTGGGAATGACCAGGATTAATGGTCCATTTTCCTCACAGTGTGTATCCAAATCAATCTGATACAAGTGAACACGGTCAAGGTCGATTGACATTGCGCCCTGCATGCGTAAAAGTACTCAACTAACGCGTCTGACGAAGCTTCTGTTCCAGAAGTGAAACGTTACCCAAAAATTACTCTAACCGATTGCACTCAAATTTTTTTGCATCATCTGCAAGCATTTCATCACACCTTATTGTAGGCAAACAATATATTTTTCGAAGAAACAAAAACGCATTTTGAAAATGATTCTAACAAAACGATCCATTATGTTACAGTTTATTTCTACTCGGTGAATTTGATCGCGACCAGCTTGGCCACCTTCATGGCCACGATAATTATCAACATGCAAAGCTATTCAAGGAAACACCCTGAAATACCCCAATGGTTGACCAAGGTCAGAAATTCAATTTAAATCAAAACATGCACGTGACGCGCTTTGTGTGATAAAAAAAATCGATAAGTAAAATGCTCACCATTTCAGACTGTACGAACCCTGTCCATTATACTGCGCATTGAATTTCCCGATGAGAAACACTTCAACGCTCCGTCTCTATTGGAAGTCGCATTGAAAAGAAAACAGGAACAGGATGAGATTGAAATCAAACGTTTACAAGAACCCGAATCAAGAAGGTCTGCGCACCAATTTGCTATTGAATGGGGACCTCGCGGGCTGCCAGAAATGTTCGGATCACGGGGGGCGAGATCCACACAAGCTCGGCAGCAAGTCGATCGAGGTGCAAGCATCGAAGGCAAGGCAACAATACACATCAACAACAGCTTGATTGACTTGCGGGATTCACTCAAGAAATTGATGGTCAAGCTAGCCAAAAAAGATGCCGCAACTCGGAAAGCTCGAAACTGGCGCCTCGTTATCATGACGATGGACAGAATTTTCTTCTGGTTTTACCTGATCGTCATTATCACCGCGGGATGTTATTATTTGGGTGCGCCAGGCCAAGGACAAAATTTGGACGAGTTGTTGAAGGCTCATGCGGTGGAATATACCAAGATAAACAAAAAACTTGCGGCTAACTGTTTGTTGCCATGGTTACATATACCTGATTATCAAAAGGGAGCGGTAGATGAATAATAATAGCTCAGTTGAATAAATGTTTTATCTAGAGATGTTCTAATTATACTCAGTTACATTGCGCATGTGATTATCATTGAGGTTTCTTGAGATGGCGTAATATCAGTGAAATAACTATCTATCGTACGTGCTTAATGTGACTATAGTTAATGTAATGGAAAATGTTTGTGACCGATCGGGGAATCATAATCATGAAAAAAGAAAGTTTGTAATGAATCGGTGAGAGTAGTGTATTAGTAACGTTTCACTTTCGACTCAGAAGCTTAGTCAGGCCAATGGTGTCAGTACGAACAAGATCAAGCTTAAATTTCATTCACCTGACCAATCCTAAGCTAGTTAAGTACTGCACAGCCCATGGAGGGCTCTACACTCGTTAAGATAGAAAGGCGCGATCAATATCGACTGACGCACCACCACCCCTACTTGCCATATAATCACTCAATTGTTTTGGATTTGGCAGGTATGAATGACATTTGCTGACTATAGTTCACTGTATAGACTTTGTCTTCTTCATTCATTCGGTCAATACATCAGTTCAATGATGGTTGTGTTCTCTCTAACCTAATGCTGGGCCAGCAGTAGCGCATCACAGACAAAAAAGAGTCAAAAAGAAAAATAACAACGTTGTGTAATTTCGGTGGATGTGAGCAACACATCAGAATGTTGTGACCGTTAATCAAATCTGGGTCGCTCGACATAGCCCATAGGTTGATCAGCATTAGGATGGAATGTCGCTACCATACAATCTCAGTTATTATTATTATTTTTTATCGCGCAGAGACTGGACATTAACCTGGTGCTATGGTTTGTGTATCTTCAAGAACCATCGAGCTATACCATGTGGTGCCCTCCGGGC
This sequence comes from Atriophallophorus winterbourni, assembly GCA_013407085.1. Lineage (NCBI taxonomy): Eukaryota > Metazoa > Platyhelminthes > Trematoda > Plagiorchiida > Microphallidae > Atriophallophorus > Atriophallophorus winterbourni. The sequence continues at coordinate 10,524 of JACCGJ010017512.1, forward strand.
AAAATCAGAGCCACTCATCCCAGGATAGAGGTCAGACTAACATAGTCTCAACTCAACCAGGCCAGGCATTTTAGCCAAAGGCTTTGCTCGAGAACCTTAATTGTTCTGTCTAAGCAAGGATGACCTGGCAATATCCCAGTCCATACATGAAACTACTGAAAAACCCGAATTGGGCACTCTTCTGTAGATTTCGTGGCAGTTCAAGCCCCGCTTTTCCCATTTTTAGGATTTCATTCATGGTTGTATGACGGTTAACTGTTCGATTCATGCTACCGTTATGATGCTATTTGGGATAATGATGATCTCAGCTACCATCCCGGTAGATTCGGCAAATCTATCCGGTTCACAGAATGAAAGCGGGTACAAAAATATATGTAAAAATAACAGTCACGAATGCGGTAAACCAGAGTAATTATCTGGCAGTATGTGTGAACACAATCGGTGGTTAAGTTTGGATATAAACATCCAGTCTGAAGTTTTATATTCAAGATTTATGGTTGAAAAAGTAATTAACCCTTTCATGCCTGAATTATTTTCCAACACGAAATAAAATATTTTTCTTCGGAAACGAGTTGCCCAGGGGTAAAATAACACAAATAATATAAAAAGTTTGTGATATTCACATAATTGAGAAAATAACAAAATGTAACCAATTGGTTACATCCGGCATAAGTCACCAGTGTACGATTTTGGTGACTTCTGCCGGATGTAACATAAAGGTTACATCTATTTAAACGCAACGCATTTCGAAGATTTTCTGATTTATTCCAATTTTTTACATAATGTCTTTGTAGGCATGACTAAGTTTATACTGGAACAAAATTTATAATAACTGAGACTTTCACACGATTTTTATTCGGCTCACAAAACTGCGAATTGTGAGGATACGTTCGAAACCCGTACCAGCACATACTTTTTCTTTCACTGTGGACAAGTCAATGATGATTGCGAACAAAGAAGAAAACCACCCTGCAGTTGACAAAATTCTGTATGCAGCCGTGCAAAAAAAATTCGGAAAATTTAATTAAAATGACTTGCGAAGTTCATGTAACCAAAAGGTTACATCCGTCCTGAAAGGGTTAACTTTACAATAACCATAGAGTCGAACTATTGGTAAAAATGTATAAATACGTATAAATAAAATTAAAAACAATGGGACGATGATAGTTTATTAATAGTTGGGGGCAAAATTCTCATATAATCGTCAAGTTTTGATTTGAGCTTACCAAATCAACAGGCAGGGAATTCCAAACATAGCACACACGCACCGAATAAAAATACCTGCGGCAGTTCCGTTTTCAGTGTGGTTTTTCCAACTTGCTGGAAGTTCGAAGGTGAAATAATAAGTCCAGGTGGTAGGAAACAGTAGTATTTTGTATGCGAGGATGAGATCACCTCACATTCTCCTTTGTGCAAATGTCCTCAGCTCCTGATAAACTACGGGAAGCGTAGTGAATACAAAATCGTTTTGGAGCGTAGAACATAGTATGTAACCATGGGGACGCCCAGCATGCTCCCTGGACTAAATTGTATAAGCACGCCAGATTTTGAAAAGTATTAATTATTTTTTTCAAACATTTGTAAATATGAGTAGTCGTAATGGTGCTATCAACACCTGCGTCGAAAGCCTTAAATTTGTCTTCCTGGGCAACCTGACAGTATATCAGCCCATGTGCAGTCTCTGACTGTGCGGCACTTTGCCTGGATCAGGCTTGTGCTTTCATACATACCTATTAGAAATTCCAGGAGGTAAGCAAGAAGCTTTTACAGTCGACTAAGCAGGAAATAAACAGATATATTATATTGTGGTGCTCACGTCCCCTTCACCTACACACCACTAGCGCTTGGCCAGGAATCATTTTGTGATTCAGTATTTGGACATGGCGGTTTTGCAAGAACACTATTCAACAATGGCGCATAATTACAACTTCAACATATCTATTCACTTGCTGACGTAGTGGAAAACAGGGGGACGAAATCCTGATCTGCCTTGATAAATCTGAGAACTTCTATCTATCTATCCATCCATCCATCTATCTACCTATTTATCTATCTACCTATCAATCCAACCATCTATCTATTTATCTACCTATCTGTATGAATCTATCTATCAATCTATGTATCTATCGCTCTACCTAGCTCTCTATCTATCTACTTATCTATCCACCTATCAATCAAACTTTTCATCTACCTGTATATAAATCTATCTATCTATCCATCCAACTATCTATTTTGCAATGTATCAATCAATCTACCTTTCTATCTCCCTATCTATGTATCTATGTATCTATCTATCTACTTATCTAGATAGCTATCTATCCATCTATCTATTCATCTACCTGTATATAAATCAATAAATCTATCTATCTATCCATCCATTCATCTACCTATCTATTTTTCAATGCATCAATCTATCCATCTATGTATCTATCTCCCTACCTATCTACATATGTATCTACCTATTTATTTTTCTACCTATCTATGTATCGATCTATCTATGTATCTATCTACCTTTCTATGTATCTATCAATCTATCTATCTATCTATCTATCTATCTATCTATCTATCTATCTATCTATCTATCTATCTATCCATCTATCTATATATCTATTCGTCTACCTGTATATAAATCAATGTATCTATCTATCTTTCTATCGATATTTATATAGATCTCTGATAGTGCAGACCTTCGGATAATCAGCTAACAGCAGACTGTGCTTTTGCAGCTCATAAAGAATGTGATGTACATATTCGAAGAAGACATGATAAAGGATGAACTATTACGGCCAAGAAGCACCACTTCCAAAGGCGTATAACGAAGTCCACTTGACGATTCTCATTTTACAGCCGAGGTGGTAGTCACGTGAATAATCGATTTCATATAAATTTCGTTTTATTGGTTGGAAACTGGAGCGAAAACAGAAAAGTTGCATCTTTAACAATTCACGTTCCCAATTATTGGGATTTTCATCTAAATCACTGGTCATTGATCTCAAAAGCAGTGCACAAAAAATCAATGAAAGTAAACAGATTAATCACGAGAAAAAGAAGAAGAATTACGCCCCCGAAATCGCGGCACAACTGCGGGGGGAACTCGAGAGGCCCGCGGTTGTGGCGGCGACAGGGAAGGGTGACGCACGTCCTCCGACACTGAGACAGGCGCATCTGACGGTTGGGAAATGGGAGACCGCAGGGAACCATCGGAGTCCGCTGGGGCTCCATCGCGTTGGTCCGGTTGCGTGACGGAAGGACACTTCCACGCGGCACGATGGTCGTCTGAGCACAAGGACAAGTTAGACCCACTATCCGAAGCGCCGCATGTGGACGGTGACATCGGACAGGTGAAGTATTCAATCGAGACACGAGGAGATTTCAAAGAATGAGCCCATTTGAAATCCTGTGGAAAAGGCACACGTGAGACATGCTCATGTCAACGAATTAAGATGAGAAACATAGCCATAAAATGCTGCTGCTGTGTCAGTTACGAAACTATTAAGTAAGCAAATGGACGATTTGGAAAGTCATTGCTTTCCTGACGCGGTTTTGTTTGTCACACATGCTTCGCGGTTGCTTCAATGTACAAGGCATTGAAAGCAAAAGTAGTTGTAGTAAGGGAGACAAATCTTTGTGATTTGGGTTCTCGCGATCAGACATCGCAATCTTTAGCTACGCTTCAGGACATGTCCCGAAACCGTGTTCAATGGCGGTCTTGCATTAAGCATCTTCTTGTATGTTGTCAAGTGGAGTGAGGAGAAAAGCTTGCTATGATGCATGACAGTGAAAGCCGCAAGGAAGCTGCCATGCCGATGTCGCTCTACTCGTTCACGAAACTTGTTTGAATGCATGTTCGATTCGAGGTGTAGGCACGTCTACCCAGTTTGTTTGTGCTTACTCTTCTATAGATTCCGTAGCTATTTAAGTCCCACCCTTCCCCATCTTTTAGGCTTTTACTTTTTCATGGTTGTGTGGCAGTTAAGCATTCGGTACATGCTACCGATGTAATGCAAAGGTTGTCGTAGCCGGGGGTGGCAGTGGGGATAAGCTCCACTGTCTATAAAATGCTCCCATATGGCGCGCGTCTCTAATAGCCTCTGACAACCAAGTCCAGCTTCTGGCCTGCACGAGTGGCTCCCAGAGCCCGGAGGAACTGCTTCTAAACACAGGAGAAGGGGCCTGAAAACCAGTTTGCTTCGGGCAGATGGAGCTCGTTAGCTCGGGAGGGCATTTCATCTAGGGGAAGGAAAACCCTGATTTTAAACCTCCGCTGCCTTGCGGGATACCCGATTGCGGGAAAGGCTTCGGCAGAAAACCCTGAGGAAAAATCTAGAAGGTTAGTTGGTTCACACCACCTCTTTCTGGCAACTCCCTGCTGCCTTGCAGGTCGCACTTGGTTGTGCAAAGGCTAGAGAAGCTGACTCGAACAAACGACAAGTGGTGCTGGAGACATCGCTTTGTACCCAAATTCCCAAGAATCTTCATTGAAGCCGAGAGAAGATTGTCGCACAAAATTAAAAAGTACCGGTGTAATGATGATGATATGTGTTCATACAGACCGACAGACATACACGCGAATCAGCAACAGTTAGATTATATCCGACGAACGCACAACCCAGAACATCATAAAAGATGTTCGAAAATATTACAAACGACCAACCATATTGAACCGATTTTGCTCTGCACATAGATAAACAAGTGTCTCGGCTGCAACAAGGGACTGAGCAATCGAGTAAAGAGTGGGAAAAATACCTGTTTCCCATCGACCGGCGTCTTATGATGCTCCAACGCGGATACAACCATCGCAGCATCACTAGCCATCGGGATGGAGGGTGTGCTAAGACTGGCGCAACTTTGACACGACACCGAATCTTCCGTGATCACCGTGTAACCGGGATTGAATCCTCCGATACGAGATCCTCGAAGAACCGCGGGAACTCCGATTGCCGCCAAACCGAGGATATTCAGCCACTTGGCACGATCCAACTCGGTGTCCGAGGCAAAGACGAAATGCCCCGAGTCGGTTCGGATGTAAAAGGGGCTTTGAGAGAGAGAAAGCACAAAAAGAAATTTCAACTCATAGACGTAGAGAAAAGAATCAGCTGTTAGCTGCAAACTCTCAGTGGGAGACACGGTATCGGAGAACATGCATAAGTTAATTCGTGCAGTTGTGCTTTTTTAAAAAATGGGGGGATATCATTTCAACTAATATGGTCATCATTATCATCATGGACTGCATAACACCGGTACCAAGTGCCCAGTGTTCCAGAGCCTAAAATCTACGGAACCTGTACAAGTGTTGTGAACGAGTAGAGCAACATCAGCACGACAGCTTGCTTGCGGCAATTACTCTCACGCATCACAATAAGCTTTCCAGGCCACCATAAAACTTTAAGCAAACATTCCAAGATGTTTACAGCAAGACCGCCAATGAACACGATTTTGAGCCAGAGTTGAAAGCCACTGTGAAATCTGGTCGCTTGAAGATGGGTTGTTAGTTTAAAGATGAAGGGTTTCATCTGTCTGACCACCATTATAATGAGGCCATTGATAAATAGAATAGAAATCCAGTAATATAGGGTTCTTACAAAGGAACCTGATGGGAAAAAACTTTTATTTTCCCGAAAAATTCATTATCTTTTAAGATATTACGACTCTATTTTAACATAGATTTGAAATATTTGGCGCGAAAACCATTATTATTCTTTTGTATTTTCCGCCCTTGTTTATCGCATTTCGCCTTTCATTCTCATTGGTCCATCGCGTCCTCGCCGCGCTTATAATGTGCTATTTTTCAACGTCATTTCTTTTTGCATTCTACGTCTATATATATGGGTGAGCAACTTTCTTTTGTCATTATTGGAAGTGAACTGCCATGCGAACTTCTCTGAAGCCTTCGTCTTCTCTCTCAATAGTCGCTTGCGCAAGTATCGTGTCAAGCATAGCCAGGTGCAATTCAAGCGTCAATATTAGCTCTATATCAAGAACGTAACAGAACCACGATGCTCCAATACAGAATCACAAAGTGATTCCTGGCCAAGCGCTCAAGGCGCACATAAAAGACCAATGTATTGTGGGGCTCACATCCCCCGAAATTACATTCCACTACCGGTTTCTGGTGGTTTGCCGTCATCAGGTGTAGATTAGGTTCAGTGAGCCTTGAAACACTGGATAAGCGGTAAACAAAGTTAAACTTGTATGCCACTGTTATATAAGGTTCTTAAAAAGAACCACGTTGTTCGAATACAGAATCACGGCAAACAGCCAGAAACCGGTATTGGTGTGAGATGGGATGGGGATGTGAGCACCATAATAAATTAGAAATCAAGTAAATTCCATATATGAAAACCCGTTTGTCGATATCTACATCGATGCACAAGAGTTTATGGGGATAGCACCTTTGTCGTAGGTACGTATTGCTAACGATGGCTTACTTCGAACCAAAATCTCGTTATCCGAAGAAATACTACGATCGATACAACAATCCAAGCAGGCAAAGCAACCTACAGTGGCATTCGCTCTTGGACCTATGTGATGCTACAGAGAACAATGTATTTGTGAAGCGCATTCCAAGAATGGTGTAGAGAGCTGTATGAGGTATTCCGAGTTCTTAAAGCATCCAAACCGAAATCCAACAGCAAAACTACGTCGTCCCAATAGTCCAAATCGAAAATCATATCCTCACAGCCTATTTGGAAGCTGGATGCCAGTAGGTGTCTCCGACCCATCCTCAATGTTCGATGGGATGAGCGACTAACGAATGACGAGGTTCACTACCGTTGTTTTGATATCCCTCGCTTGAGTTCGACGTTGTGACAACACCGACTGAGATGGTTTGGACACATTCTGAGACGCTCGGACGTTGAACTAACCAGCGTGACACTATCGCCTACACCTTGAGCAGAATGGCATTGTCGTAGCGGAGGACAAGTGAAGACTTGGCTCACCACCGTGAGATCGGATGTGGAGCTGCTTGGTCTACGATTGGTTTACAGACGGCGCACGTGGGACCGGACCTGGCTCACAATCTGCGCGGATCTCGCTTCTAACCGTCGAGCGTGGGTGGCTGCAATCCGTGACGTCAATGAAGACGACTCATCCTCCAGGAGGAGAGAGTCGCACAAAACAAGCAAACAACATGCATCCAGTATAGCGCCAATAAAAAACCCAGCAAAAATGAGACATTCGGTTTTCGGACGATTTGTAAAAGAACGATAGCAGTAGACGTTCAACGTCAGACGCCATCGAACGATGTAGAAGAAACCCAAAACGGCGAGTGCCGACAGGACAGGATATCCGGTTTGGCCTTCATTGACCGCGTGTTATCCTTCCTAATTCATCCACTCTTACTTTTACTTTTGTGCGATATCTCCTCCTGGAGGATGAGTCGGCTTCGTTGACGTCACGGATTGCAGCCACCCACGCTCGGCGGTTAGAAGCGAGATCCGCGCAGATTTTAAGCCAGGTCTGGTCCCACGTGCGCCATCCGTAAACCGATCGTAGACCAAGCAGCTCTACGTCCGATCTCACGGTGGCGAGCCAAGTCTCCACTCGCTGCATTATGTATCACAACGCGAGCAGAAACATGTACGTACAAAAAGTTAATCACAACGAGGGAACGTACTATCGTTCTGATTTGACCACAGCTCCGGGAATAACAGTCGAGCCGAGGATGTTGATTGAGCTGGCTGCTTCCTCACACTAGAACAACAACAACAACAAGACAACGAAAGTGTGGCTTACCTCCGGGGACCTGAAACAATACAGTGTGGTTTGCTTGAATACACACCAGCGTTTCACGTATTTGCTTGTCAACACGCTGGACTTTTTCCACCACAACCATCCTTGACAATCGCCACGACCTAATTCTTTGCAAGACATTCGACGACCTGCAAGCGGTAAAACAAGGTGGTTCATTCAAGAAGAACAAAGGAACTTACCGGGTTTTCGAGTTTCCGAGACGGATTTGTGCAGTAAAACGCCGGTTGTTTGATCTGGTTTGTTGGACTGGAATGGTAATAGTGACATGATAAGTTAGAAGGCAAGACACAAAAGCGGGGGAGGCTTGCTGATGAACACGTCAAGGAAGCTGCCATTCGGATGTCGCTCTACTCATTCACAACACTTGATTGGATGCGTTTGATTTCAGGTGTAGGGCCTTCATTCCTGCGTGACTGTGCTGAACCTTGTACAGGTCTCGTAGTTTTTAAGGTTCCACCATTTCTCATATGTTTAGGATTTTAATTTCTCATGGTTGCGTAGCGATTAAGCAGGTTGTTGACACAGCTATGAAATCTCTTGTCATTGACCCCTCGAGTTGGGAATAACTTGTTCTTGACCGCTCACATTAGAGGCAACTTGGGGAGGTGCAGATACAGCCTGGTTTGGCCTGAACGCAGATCACGCCCGGCGTGAAACTGATTTGCATACAACCGAGTTTGACTCTTGTTGCCAGCGTGCGGGAGAGATTGTTCCTCCAGAATCGGGATGTTAGTCATTCGAAAAGATGTAGAACATGAACATTCATGCGATTGTGATGTACACCATGGTCCGGCATCGAACGAAGGAGGCCAACCAAACTACAACCTGCTCAGATGTCGTGCTCCTGTGAAGACACCAGGCTGTGTGATGATAGTCACAAGCTAACGTACGTTGGGCACAAAAGACACAAATGATGGATAATGTATGTATAAAATCACAAACAATAGATCGAGTCAAGGTGCAACACACGGACGTGCAATCTACAGCACTTTTGTGCTATACGTGCCTGATCCAGGCAAAGTGCCACACCGTCAGAGATTGCACGTGGGCAAGGATAC
>JACCGJ010017513.1:0-20012 GCA_013407085.1 Atriophallophorus winterbourni
TAATGCGATTGTGATGTACATCCATGATCGACATCGACCGACGGAGGCCAACAACAACAACAACTCATCCGTGCCAAAGCCCATCGAAACTATTACAAAGTTGATCACGACGGTCCATAATGGAAGCACTGGACTCGAGTTTTGCTCTTATTTGAGCTCATCAGCAGTGCATATCCTTTCGCTTGGGGTGGGACTCGAATCTCCATCCATCAAAATTGTAGTCCCACGCCTTAAGTTTAAGCTTATTCTTTCGCCGTGTCTACTAATACAGGAATCGCGAACACGTTATGTACACAAGAAGAATGATATCCACGTAACCACGGAAAGATTGGCAAGGGTTGAAAACTCTGCAAACCAAAGACAGTCAATTTGTCACGTGATAATGTAAGTAACGGGAAAATATCGTCGAATATAGCATCATTGCTATTGAAAGATGTGATTTCTCAGTTCAACTTGTGCGCTTATTACTTCAAAGTTTACGTTGCACAAGGAAGAGATTTTATTGTAGCCATCGCAGATAATGCACACTTTCGCGTACCTGGAAATACAAAGATTTTCTTCAACACATCGGTGATTATACTGCAAGCTGTTGCACGCCGCAAGGAACATTACGAATATCGTAAGAATCAATTTCTCAAAGTGGGAATTATCAGCCAGTTTCAACGATACACTAATCCCGTACAGACTTTCAAAGTCTCCACTGCAATTATCCAAACACCCTTTTTTATCTCTAAGAGATAACATCCAGATCAACGGTAATCGTGTACTCACAAGCAGCGTTTCTTATGTAAGACGCGGCTTTTGGCGTAAACAATGCGCATGTTCATCAGCCCATTCCAAATTCTCTTAGGATTGTAGTGAAAAGGATGGTTAAGTTTTCAGACTGAAATTTTGGAATGAACTTCAACTGACATTGCTATGAACCGATAAGAGATTTTAACTCTGTCATGTGCCTTGAAGACTAAGCCTTGTTCAGTGAAGTAAACGATTAACGTATAGTTTGCATCCATTGCCGTCCATCACGTTTAGTTCATAGATGCAATAAGACATACTTATTTGCATCAAATACAACTCAAAGAATTTCGCAAATGGTTAACATATTAACAACGGAAACGGCTAGTAAACTTGCTTGAATGTAGGCCATTTTCTCTTGGAATAGTTCAATCGCCTCATCCACCCGTTTTAGACGCGGATCTAGGAAGTCGAACGGTAACTGTTGAATTTCCGTGACCGCTGACGTATAGTGATCAACCAGACTCTCTAATCCTTCCACGGGGGTGTGTTTAAGCACGGCATATTTATCAATCAAATGTAACACGTCTTGAATGGCACGTAGCCGACGGCAAAACAAGTTGAACTTTCCAAAGATGTATGTTTCGGAAAACTCATGGTTGATTGTTGTTGGTTTCGCTGTGGGTAAGTCGCGTATGATTGTGCGGAATGCATCTTGAAAGACGTGATTCAACTGGCAGCATTCATTCAGTTTCCGTTTGATGATTCGTCTCGGCTGAGACCACACGGATTCCGTGGCGTCATGGCGGATGTAGGACGCACAAGCCGCGATCATTTGATTGGTAATTTTCGCAAACAGCGAAGCGACGTTCTCGGTGTTGTTGCAGTAGGACGACGCAGAGTACATCAAACGAATCACGTTGAGCACTTTTGGGATGATCTCGATCATTACCAGCTAAAGGGGAACAATAAAACATGGAGCGTAATGTGAGTGTGTAAAAAAGTAAGAGGCGAGGTATTTATATTAAAATGTGACTTAGTGTATATCCATATAATTGTGCGGGCATATTGACATGTTTTTATCTAACAATATTTACACATATATATTTATGTATGTTTGTGTGTAGGTAAGTAAGTGTGTATGCTTGAATGTTAGAATTAATGTATATCCTTAACCAACAGTAGCATACAAGCGCTACTTGTGTAATGTATATATCTGTTTACAGATAGAATAACATATAGATAGATAGATAGATAGATAGATAGATAGATAGATAGACAGACAGATAGATAGACAGACAGATAGATAGATAGATAGATAGATAGATAGTGAGATAGATAGATAGATAGATATTGAGATATATAGATAGATAGATCACACTATCACCGCAGAAAATTGAAACATTCGTACCGGTTCTTCGCCGTACAGTGGCCTGCAGTAGGCATTCACTTCGTATAAGAACTTCACATTGCTGGTTGCCTCAAGCATGTGGTTGTTCACTTGGGTGACCAAATACTCCCAGCGCTGTGAAATGAACAGTATGTGATTAATAATACCCATCTTGTGCTGAATCAATAAAGCTGACGTTGCAATGTTGTAAAGGGATCTGAGTTACATTTCACGATCGAGAAGTGCCAAAGAAACCGGAACACACATTGGTTTCGCTCGACACTAGTGCGAAAATTCAACACCAGTAAAAGCATACTAACCGGATGAAGAAAATGTATTTTTTCTACCAACGGTACGCAATCACTAAGTAAAAAATGTATACAAGTGTTATTTACCCATTAAATGAGCAGCCTCAATTCGGCCGATTATTGAACAGCATTATATAAATGCAAGTATACTATCAGCAATAGGGGGTGGGGTGAATTATCTCATATGATGAGAATTAATGCACAACTTCTCCTGGTTTGTGTAAACGTACATTCGCGATGTCACCCATTCGCGCATGGGCATCCCATTATCTTTTAGCCGATAAATAACAGGCTTCTGTTCAGCTCAATTGATGAGCGATTTCGCTGAAATCTACACAGATTTTGACTGGGTAAAAATTCGCGAAAAATCAGCTACACCTCGCATCATTTCCTGTTCACAGTTCACTGTTCTTTGTGCCATTTGTGCATACTCAATGCTTTGTTACTTAAACTGCTCGATAGTTCCGATGCTGGATGCATGTGCAATTCACGGTAAAGCTAAAACGATTGATAGACGGTTAATAGCATATTTTGCATACTTGCATGACGAGATGGTTTAAATGAAAAAGACTGATAGGTTTGCAGTCAAAATAGGAGCATACCGATCATGATGGTGATGCTGCGAGCAAAATATTTTTTGCCCATATAATTGTTGTCAGAGTGAGTGTGCCAATGGAATGTCAGCGCATGTAAAGTTATGAAACGTACCATCCGATGATTAAAGGCGATTTAAAACTGACTGTCGAGTGTGTGTGTGTGTATGTGTACAGGGAATGGACGAAACAGCAAACCCAGATGGGTTTAAAAAGGAATCCAGTAGAGTTCACATATCACATAGGTTCGTATGTCCTTGAAAATTGCAGTGAAGAAAAAGATTTGGGTGTCTGGATATGCTCCAGTTTAAAAACATCACTTCAAACTAACACTGCCTTTACAAAAGCAACACGTGTTCTAAATCTACTCAAACGGGTATTTGGGAAATTTTCGCCCAAGATATTCCGAGGATTCTGAATACATACTTGAGACCAGTCATGGAATACGGTGTGCAGTCATGGTCTCCGTGGCTCAAGAGGGATGTGGAACTTATGCAGCGAATCTATCACCGCTCAACGAAACTAGTTCTCAGCATACGAAACAAACCATATAAAGAAAGGATAGCTCAACTGAATCTGTTCGATTTTCCCTATCGAGGAATCAGAGGAGACCTAATCTTACTCTACAAAACATTCCATACCACGAACCATCCCTTACAGGATTTATTCACGCGAAGGAATACGAGAAAATATCAGAAACATGAATATGTGGGTCGTACCCCCATTCCCGCTGAACTGTAGAAGGTATTTTTACACTGTCCGTGTCGGTTTACTGAACAGTTTACCGTCACCGTTTGCTCACTCCACTAGCTTGCATGAATTTAAAGTTAGACGATTTTTATTGCAAATTTCGTTCCAGAAACTTATATACTGCTTAATCTATTTCGTTATCTTAATTATACACTTAAATTTCAATTTTTAACCTCCTGTGGTTGTTGTTAAGCTTGTTGCTTATTAGACCATTAAAAACCTTGAATTACATTGAATTACGTTGATTGAATGCGTCTGACCCCGTAGACGAGACTTGGTTTATGAATAAATAAAAGTTAACAAGTCTAACTAACCAGCAAAATTTATGTTTATAGTGACACACCCTGCTTGGTAGGCCTTTACTAGCGTTACTAAATTTGTTACCACAGACAGCTTGCAAGTTCCATTTTCACTAAGATAGATTTAAAACGCATCAAAATCTGGTATTGTTCTTACTTTGAAGATTTTACTGTTGCACGTTTTGAAGATCTCGACGACGGCTCGACATTGGGAATTCTTCGTTTGCTCTGAAACTGACGCGAACTTGATCATTCGATCTCGCCAATAGTCCACTTCATGCACGGGTCCCGTCACTTCAGTTTCTTTACGTAATTGATTTTCAGTCGACAAAAACTGTTAAATGGTCACATTTAATCAAAGGGCGAGTTTGTGTCATTCCATACTAAACATGATGTAAGTAACGTCAGTAAAGAAAAACTATCATATATATATTCAAAGCAGTCACATTTCATTTAATGATTCCATATTGCGAGGCAACTAAAATAAACGAACCACACTAGCCCCAAATACATCAGGGCTGGGATCAAAAACAAAATACCAAAATAGTTGAAATTTAAATGCATTATCTTTCTTCTAATTTCAGTTACTCATCTTTTTATGAGGTTAATATAAAATGGCAAATGATTGAGCGGTCAAATGCTAAATGCATAATATTTAGCATTCATCTACAGGTTTGTCGGGGGCCCGTAGGCAATATAATTGTGTATAGGCGGTTCAACGCTCACGTTTAGAATGGTAAAACCAACTGTTTCAAGACTTGAAAGCTTGAATTAGAAAATATAGATGCAACATCACACTTTTGGTCGTGGTATTGCTGTTTGAATTTTAATTTGGATCTAACAATATGCGTGATTGAAATACAAAAAATCTATTTGTACTACTTAAATTTTCTGAGTACTTCAAACAGTTAAAAACGTACTTGCTCCAACTCAGCGATCCAAGTTTTCACCCAGGTTTCTGCGTCATTTTTGAGGGAAGCGTTCAAAAATCGGTGCCTATCGTTAACTGGTATTTCAGCGTATTGTTTCAAATTCAAATTGCACGGTTTTAAGATAATCTGAAAACGTAATGGGTTCAATAGTCTGCCCAAATCATGTGTCTGCTGGATTGCGTAAAATAAGAACGCGGAATAGGGATAAAAATCCACGTTTACATGCATTTCCATAATACACACACGCACTCGAAGACCCAATTCGCGCTGAATGCAATCATTTGGTACGGGTAGAATGATCAGGATTCTTATGTCTTGAAATTTTAAACAAGGTATGTACTTCCAATTTCGAGGATAAATCCTCATTTGCAAATTGAAATTTAGTTTTCATGTGGGGACTAATCTAAGTCCTACAGTCGGTGAAACGTAGCACCGGTAACTGTTTGGAATATTTTTGCAACATTCCAATAACAGCATCATGGTAGTTTTTGCTTAAAGTCAGATTTTTATTAATAAGTAGTATATGACGTTCGAAAAGCAGCACGGAAGCATGTATGTACTTGTAACCCACTGTTTGATGAGACTGGTACGATCAATATGTTAAATCGCGTGCCCACACACATGTTAATCGAGTCAATGTCTTAGAAAGAAAGTGATCCCTTAGAAGAAAGTGATACTTTACAAAACCAAACTAGTTTTAACACTTATTTTTAATTAGCCAACATGCTCGATAACATCTGTTCAACGAAAATTTCCAGCTTTGGAAAATGTGATGTTCCATTGATGGTACCATTGACCCGGCTAACGTTTACCACTTACACACTACATGAATAATGCGCTTCATATACCGAAACGTATTCACAGCACATTTTCACATGTGACATAAACGATAGACTTACATGTTGGTCTTCATTAGGGAGCAGCGTTTGTAAAATGTTATCGAATCGCTGGATCGCTTCCACAAAATTTGAAGGCGGAAATTTGGGCGTCGTCCTCTGCCACGTTTTCACAGTAAGTTCAATTCGTGGCAACAAACACTGCGAAATCATTCGCTGGACCATGCTCAAAGATCCTTCCGAAAAATCGAGCACCAAGCAGAACAAATCCTATTTAATTGAACATAATAAAAAAACAGTCATCTCGTCCCCGTTCACCCACACATTCACTTAACAGGCTATTTTTCGTATGCTTAAAAGAAACGACACAAAACAGACATACGATTGGTGGAATGTCGAAGCCTTATGTGTCTAATAAGTAAATCAATTAAATATTGGTAGCCGTCACTTGTACAATTGCAATCACCTAAAACGCTCAGAGCTTTAACGAACTTTTCCTAATTCAGTCAAATCAAACATCAATCCAACGTGTGGCGATAATCAGGCACAATTGAGATGATCAATTTGACTGACACAGGCGACTTCGTTGTGAGCAGCATTTAAAGCCATTTTGATAGACAGTCTGATGATATAAACCAAGATGTTGCAGCGAATCAATACCAAATAAACTGGCTTTTTTGAAAAATATTTCAAAATGTTTCACACCCATCTGGAAACCATATTCATGTGAAACATGGTTTTAATGAATCGGTTAATGTATATTTCGGCAACTGCAATGGAAACCTGATCCATGTTCGTATTGTCACCGTCGGTCAAAGGAAGCTTCTATGTCAAATGCGAAATGTTAACTAACACGTCTCTAAGCGATTCATTACACACTTTATTTGAGGGTTTTCTTCGCATATGTATACCTTCTTCTATCGTTTATATTTACTGTTATAACGTGAAATATAATACTAATAATTCCCATTGACATAACTTTGCTAACAATTGCTACTTCATTATAATGTTCTGATAATCCAATATGCATTTCCAGAATATGAATTCACGAAAAAGAAAAGTGCGAGTATTAAAACGATGAACAAATTTGGATTTGTTTCACACGATGTACAAGTAGAATGGCATCACTCAATCCCTTTACTATGATGGGATATTTTATCCCAGTTTTGCACCATGGCTGCGGGATGGATATTGAACTCCTTGACAGGATTGATCATCGTGCAATCGAGTTGGATTTATGTTACGAAAATTCGGGTTTTCCAAGAGCGAGTGTCCAAACTCACACTACAAGATCCTACACAGCGACACATACGAGGCGACCTCAAGTTGAACTTTTAACTTTTGCACACTGAAAACCACCAGTTAACCATTTGCTAAAGCACGAGAATCTTATTAAAACATGTGCACATTCAAACATCCCACATTCTTGATTGGATAGCCACCGCAAGTGTTTCCTTGTGAAAACTGATTTACTTAGAACGATTTGCCAGAAAAAATTACACGATCTTAACTAATTATGATTTTTACTTCGAAGCCCAATGAATACGAATCAAATTATGCGCTGTGTGTCTATCTCTAATAGCTCCATGAAGTTTATGTACTCTTACTCCAAATACCCTTCATCGTGTGGTTGCTTTTTTGAACAAGAAGATTTAACAGTTTCCTGAGTTTTGGAGCTCTTCGATTTTCTCTACATGTCAACTGATCACTCAGACGATGGTGTGTGAACATCAAACCAACCTTGTCTATTGTATCAAACTGGACTTCTTGCTCGTTGCGTAACCGAATAAATGCAACACATGACTCATCTGGCAGCTCGTTAACGTTGACCAGCATCCGGAATTTCGGTTTCGCGAAAATTGAAGCTCTTGAAAAAGATCTTTGCTTGATGGGATCTGTATTGGAACGTTTAACAAGTTATCAACTTTACTCACGGTACACCGGTTCTTCAAGAATGAATCCTAAAAATCGTAATCCATTATCGGACAAAAAGTTTTCCATTAGTTTTTGCTAGTAAGCAGATGGTGATAAAAGAAAGGGATTACCTGAATAGGGCCTTGGACATTGTCTGCCACGATTTTGACTTCAGTACGAAAGTGATGAGCTACTTTATCGAAAATGTAATGACACCTTTTATCAGCTAGCATGCTGCACACGGTTTGCTTTCTGTGGTAGCTGAAATAGGAATAAAGTCATAAAAAGTCTCTCTCTCTCTCTCTATATATATATACCTTGGTTTAGATTTTCAATTGTTGTAAAATAATAACAAAATCGTTTGAAAAATAAGTGAATGTGAATCAGTTCCAAAGTTTCGTGATGAATGTATGTTGATTATTATCACTTTCATTATACCTACAGCAACATCAGCAAAAACATCAAAATCATCATCATCATTTTAATAATTACCAGAAAAGCATCGTCGCTGTTGGTACATGAGAAACAATGGAGAAGACGCATTGGATTAGTTGAGCCAATATAGGGTCAACACAGATCAATTGATATAATATGTGGTAATGGTGTTTTTTAATTCAAGATAGATGGGATATCTTGGTTTAAATAGGTCTAACTGATTCCTGAAAACCTGGCCCAATGCTTTTCCCCGCAATATTTATTAATAGATAAAGAAGGTACTTTTGGAATGGAAAAGTAATTTCTACGTTTTAGATAAACGATTTCTTATTTATCAAGGATTTTGATCAATTAACGTGTGAATATGATTGATAGGGTCAATTTACAATATATTACAAGTACGGTATAAAAATAATTACTTATTATATTGTGTATAATTGGCGGCGTTTGTAATTAGAATTCTTCCATTCTCAACAAAAATATTCCAACCAGAAATGTGTACTTTGGATGAAAATTTATTTTTATTTAAGGAGAACCACAGAAAGTGTTGATCGAATTGGCTAAAAAATTTCATTACAATATATATGTCTATCGACCATATCAAAACAACTTGACAGTTCCGACTACAAACTACTAAAAAAATACATCTGCATTTTTAAATCATGATCTTACATTTCATTTTACATTCAAGCAAAATTATTCGACATGGTGATCACAATCCGAATTTTTTGTTTATATTTGTCCGTCAATATACAAAGGATTTTCATTTTGTCTGAGGATTGTTAATGAATGTATGCTCTCTCGCCAAATGTGGGTACATGGGGTCACTCATTAAAACTAACAAATAAACATATCATAATATTGTTCTCCAGCAAATCTAATGTAAATGAGTAATAACTCACTTGAATCGTCTCAACAATGATGTTGTATCTACTAGTTAAATAAATAGTTTCAAGAGGGGACATAATTCTCATACCCGCTTTATTCACTGATTTTTATCCATAATTTAGTGGATGATATAAATTTCATGTTGTCTACGGAACACACTAATTCCTATCTTCAATTATTGCTGGAAGGTTTTTTATTTTGCATCCAAGTGTAGTCTAATACAAGAATACCTCAAAAAAGATATTGTGCGAAAATACGAACGCTGTTTTGCGAATTACACATTGGAAGAACTCTAAAATTTAAATGGGCAAGTCAGCCAAAAACCATCTTGTGCAAACTGAACCATAGTGAAAACATTAACGGAACGATATTTTATTCAAAATTTTCGAAATTTTAGATTTAGAATAATGTTTAAAAAACGAATAGTGTATATATTCGGCATAGAAATATATTTGCAAGAAATACACACAAGAACTCAACAAGAAAAATTCGACCGTAATTGTTCAAATTATCCTGATTCAAATTGGATGAAGACCTTCTATATGAATACGTTTAGGAAGCCACAATAATATGTTTTCATTGAGTTTTTGAGGAAGTTATACATTCACAAAGATTAACATGCAGTGGATAAAAACTCTCGTTGCAGTTGCTATTTAATCGTTGATCGCAAGCGGTAAAATGTTTTATCAAGATTTTTCATAAAATGACCTCAAGAGAAACAAATTATTCGCGTAAAACGATCCTGATGCAACGTTTGAGCATCAAAAAAGTTTTTGGAAAAGAGTTCAGGTATAATATAGGGTGAACAATACAGGAAATGAGGTAATATATAATAAACTAGAGAATATGGAGTACGAAAGTAGCTTACACTTCAGGTCAAGAAAATAAAGACCAAAAGCATTAAAAAGAAAGCCTACAAGCGGTATTAAGTAGAGAATGTAGATAATGGGTCCAAATAAAGTTGTCGGATATGGTGAATAAAATCATGGGTTTTATTGCAAGTAGTCTTAGTTTAATTTTTGATTTATAGTGAACATGAAGATAGGTTTTAGGAGGATAACGTCCGAATGTACATTATGTAATAGTTTACAGTTCACATAAAACCTCTTTTCCTTCTTTCAGCTTGCCTTTGATGCTTTTGTACCTCAGCAATAAACTTTCATTCAAATCACTCGTGCTTCCGTCTGAACCTTTTTTGCAAATCTAAAGTTTTTTCATGACTGTTAAAACATAACAATTTGGCAACGCAGTATTACTGAACCCACACACAATGTCTATACTAGTAAAACATGCAACAAAGCTTCTCCGCGATCAACAGGCGCTGTTTTAACAAAGTCAAATGCGCATGATCGAATTACTCACGCAACGTCTAAACTCTATAGCAACGGTTGAACCGTCTTATGTGCAGTCTGAAACAATAGATTTTGCCTCTGCTACCATCACTGAGTTCCATTAAGAACCTTTATCTGGACAAACATTCGATGCCTGGTACAAGCACTGGGAGTACACCTTTCAGCATGAGCTCAGCAGCAAGGATGCAGTCTGGAAAGCACGTTTGCTGACTAGGAAGTTTAGCACGGTTGAACACGAACGTTTTACCAATTTTATCTTGCCGAAACAACTCAAAGATCTCACCTTTAAGGAAACGGTAGCTCAGCTCCGTGAAATATTCGGCGACCAAGCTTCATTGTTCAATCTTCGATACAACTGTCTGAAGTTATTCAAGACAGCTGCCGACGACTATTTCACATTTGCAGGAATCGAAAACTGAGAGTGTGAAAGGTCTCAGTTGAAATCACTGACGGAAAATCAGTTTAAATGCCTCATATTTGTTGCTGGTCTCTCCTCTCACAATGATTCAGACATTTGTATACGGTTGCTGTCCAAATTGGATCAAAATCCTAATATGACTGTTCAAGATCTAACCATTGAATGTCAGCGTCTGCTAAATCTTGAGCACGATACTGCAATGGTGCAGCAATCAGCTAAGCCATAACTTTGGTCCAGAAGGTGAAACAAACTTCCCCACAAAACCATGTTGGTCATGTGGTAAATGGCATTTCAAACGGTTTTGTTAATTTAAAAAGCATCAATGCCAGACATGCAATCGCAGAGGTCACATGAAATGATTCTGCCCTCCGAGCAGTAATGATGATTAATAGATTCGTCATCCGCGTAAACGGATTTTACAAAAGTCTATATTTTCAAAGCGTCCTCAGTCTAAGTCAGTGTACGCTACCTATAAATTTGATTTCGAATCTCGCCGACGATTCATCACTATGTGTATAAATCAGACATCAGTACGCCTGCAGTTGGATACTGCCTCTGACATAACTATAATTTCACATGCTACTTGGGATCTTATCGGATAACCCACAGTATGCCCCACTGAATATTGTGCTCAAAATGCTTTAGGAAATCCCCTACAGATATATGGTGAGCTAAATCGTGACGTCTCAATTAGAGATACAAAATTCAACGGAATTTCTTATCTTATTTTCTTGTGTGATTTGTTCTATATATAGCCTACTCAGTCCTGGAAAATATACAGAAGTGTGTAAGAAATATAAATTAAAATATAAATTAAAATAATTATGCTAGAATTAGTTATATCACAATGTTAAGTATTTGAAAATAAATTTATTAACTAACGTTGTTTATATCGAAATACTGTTCAAAATTCTAATAAAAACAGCTATTAAGTACATGTTTAGTGATACCCCACACTGGGACATTCTAGAGAGTCTGCAAAACCATACACATAAATTTCCTCTAGATTTTGACATACAACCTGAACGCAGGAATTTTTCATCCGATGAATAAATTATACAATTGAGGGTAAACAATATCGACAGAACCTGCTTTGGTTTGACGATCATATAGTATATAGTATATTATTTTTATTATATTATACTAATATTATCATCATTATATTATTATTATGATCATTATTTTATTTGAAATCAACAACCCAAGCAAGTTGTAACAATTACTGAAAGAGGTTATGACAAAAATATCAGTGAAATTAGGGATAAATAATTCTGTAATAAAAAACAAATTTTTATACATTCCAGATAGTATTTCACATCTTCATTCAACTTTCACTGAATAATATTCATAATTTAATATCGAATAGCAGAAAAATATAGCGAAATGTTTATATTTGAATGCTTTACTACTACAGGTCTCAGGAATTTTTTTCTTAAAGTTAAAATTAATTATTTTTAAATCAAACATTTGTTTCTACTGACATTTGTTATATAATTGATGAATTAAAACTAAAATAGAACGCTATAAAGATTGCATGCAGTTATCTAAATTTACTAAAAGATATTTTTTCAGTTTTCAAATTGTTCAATCAAAAATGATCGTCCAACACTTTATAACTCACGGGAATCACCTCCCGTTCCCGTTTTTCTCAATTTAGCTATGAGCGGACAATTTTACTCAGCTCAGTTATATTCAGTTTACATTGTACTGTAATTTGGTGACAAGTCAATCTAGGTTCTTGAATTTCTTCCAGAAGAAAGCAGCAGACAAGCGCTGAAATTTGTCAAAAAATGTTTTTGTGCGTTTGAAGTGTTGCACCTGATAATTAGACGTAAAATGGCCAACCTTGTAGTTCAGTTTCAGTTCAGTTTGCACAGGACAGTATGTGGCTAACAAGCCAATCGAGCGTCCAGAATTTCTTTCGGTGGAAAGCTGTAGAGAAGCACCCACCACTGCCAAAACGTATATTCTTTTTGTCTGTTTGAAATCTTCGCCGATCGCGAAGCCAAGAGATTATCCGGGTTGAACTTAGGAAGCACCGCGTTATAGCCGATGCTGGAAAAAGAAAAAGCAGTTTCTCTTCACCAGCACGGTGAGAGGTTAGCTGAAGTAGCATTGTGTATAATAAAAATTAAAAAAACACAGAGAACTCTAGCCCTCACTATATTTACGGATAACGCTAAAAGATGAAAAACCTAAGCTTGTAAAGCAATTAAGGCGAGTATTCAGGAAACAACTTACCCCAGTTGCGGTCCAACCCCTGCTTAAAACTAGACACGGTACTGCAGGATATAAGTTCTTCTGGAAGAATGTTCCAGAAGTTAACAACCCTAAGGCTGAAAAAGTGTTTCCTGGAGTCTAGCCGACATCGTTTCTTAGCAATTTTAAGTGAGTGGCCCCGGGTGCCCAGCTCGGGACTTAAGGTAAAGAAGTCGTTCATTTGCACGCCACTCAAACCCTTCAAGATCTTAAAGGTTTCTATTAAGTCACCTCTTAAACGACGGCGCCTAAGGGAGAAAAGATCGAGAGACATTAGGCGCACAGCGTACGGTTTCCCTCGCTGACCTTCAATCATGCGAGTTGCGAGGCGCTGTACACTTTCAAGTCGAAGGATGTCCTTTTTGTAGTGAGGACACCACGCCTGAACACAGTATTCAAGATGCGGCCGAACTAATGCCTTGTACAGTGGCAGGAATACATCGGGTCTTCTGCTCGATAGCACTGATTTCAGCCGAAAAAGTACCTTGCGTGCACGCTGAGCCGCAGCGGCACATTGGTCCTCCCATTTGAAGTCAGCCCTAACCAGTACACCCAAATCCTTAACACACTGTGTGGCGTTAACACTGAGGGAATTCCCCGCCACCTGGACCGAAATCTTATCAACTAGTGTTGACAAGAGTTGGCTCTTATTTAGGTTCAGTGGGAGATCCCACTGGTATGACCAGTTTATGACCCGCTCAAGGTCGTGCATCAAGGTATCTTCATCCGTTGATCCGATGAATTTCACATCATCCGCGAAAATGAAGCATGGGCACTTCAATTCAGAGGACAAGTCATCGATGAAAATCAGGAATAGAAGAGGGCCAAGTACCGAACCTTGGGGTACACCACTGATCACGTCGGTTTGATTCGACAGCGTACATCCTACTCTCACTCGGAATGTCCTACCTGTAAGGAAGGCCTTTATCCAAGCAAGTAGACTACCACGTATGCCTTTGGCTGCTAGCTTAATCTCTAGAAGGCGGTGATTTACGGAATCGAAAGCCTTACTGAAGTCTAGGTAGAGGGCTTCGACAGGCTTCCCTTCATCCATCCTTTTAGTGGCAGTATTGAGAAAGCTAAGGAGGTTAGTCAGACAGGATCTACCCTTAAGAAATCCATGCTGAGTTACACTCAACAGAGAATGCCGACAAAGATGCTGGCAGATTTTATCACGCAGCAGTTTTTCCATTACTTTCGAGACGGTGCTGGTCAGGCTGACCGGTCTATAGTTACCAACAGTTGACCTGCAACCGCCTTTGTGTATTGGCACGACTATGGCTTCCCTCCACTTACTGGGAACAACTCCTAGTTGCAGGCATGAATTAAAGAGCTGGCAAAACGGTTCGGCAAGAACTGAGGCAAGATTTTTAAGCATAATTGAGTAGATGCCGTCTGGTCCCTCAGATTTGTTGACCCGAACATGGATAAGTGCGTCAAACACCTCAGCCTCATTGAAGGACAACTCATCTAATACATGGACACCAGGTGTCAGGTTAAGCAGACCTGACGGTGCGTTTGAAGAATTATCCCGTCGTTGAACGCTACTGAAAAACCCTGAGAAGGCAGTCGCCTTAGACAGGTCGGTATCGGCAACTTTTCCGTCCTCCAGTTTCAAATCCCCTATGTTTTCCCTAGTTTTTCCTTTTGACTGTGCGTAGCTATAAAACCTTTTCGGGTTGGATTTAGCATCCCTAGCTAGAGATAACTCAAAATGCTGTTTGAGCACACGTTGTAATTTAACACAGGCATTCCGAGCGGTTTTGTAGCGGGCCCAAGAACCAGAAGTAAGGGATAGCTTATATTGCCGCCATAGATGATCCCGTTTACGGGTAGACCTACGGACTCGAGGAGACCACCAGGGTGGCCTTCGATGCCTTCTCACACACTGCAGCGGAGCGTGCTTGTCTTGTAACTCGTTTAGATACTTAGAAATTCTATCCCAGTTTTCATTTACATTTGAATCGCTAGATAACTGAAGGGAAGATTTTGAAGACTGCAAGAGTAAACCCCAGTCTACACGCCTAAAATTGCGTCTAGGACGAGAGAAAGGTTTGCGAAAACGCAATATCGCTTCGAAGCTTATCATTACGTGATCACTTTTGCCGAGCGGCGGTAGGTACTTTAAATGACTAATGGCTTCTAGCTGGGACGACAATACCAAGTCAAGAGTGGATGGAGTGCATCCATGGCGAAACCTTGTAGGATCATTGACATGCTGGTGCAGCGCATGATTATGGAGCCATTCGAGAAAGGTGTCAGATTGCTGGGTGACTAGACCAGTGGGGACAGGCCAATCTATGTCTGGGAGGTTGAAATCACCCAAGATAAGTACACTGTGAGCTGAGTGAAACAAACCGTCGAGTGTCTCAATAAGCTGTGTAAACTCCTGTATGGATGCACTGGGAGTGACGTAGACACAAGCAATTGCGAGCGATGACTTGTAGCAAGTCAGGATACTCGTAACAACTTGGACGTTTTCAATAGCGAGTGATAACCCTGGACCCGTATTGTGTAGACCATATTCAAGGAAAAGTGCCACGCCTCCGCCTCTTCTATCACCAGGTCTATCGCATCTGATGACAAGATACTGTTCGCTGATGCTAGCTGGCACAACATCAACCGCAGACAGCCAGGTTTCAGACAGTGCTATAACCCTCGGGTGTAGCTCGGCTACACGAAGAGAAAGTTCAGACCACTTATTTCTTATGCTGCACACATTAGCGTACAACACAGTGGCACTGGATATGCGCGCTTCTAAGCTAAGTCGTGCTTTGCCCTCGGTCGAAGCACCCGGGGAAGCTGCACGTTTTTTGGCGTACTGCTTAATGCATGAGAAGCAATATCGCGTGCATCTTGCACGAAGGTAATGGAACGTTGCCTAACTATTAAGCCCTCATTTATAACATGGGAGCTGCCACTAAAAAGGCTTGACGGACTTCCTACGCCATTCAAGCTAATGGAACGTTGCCTGACTATTGAGCCCTTATTAATAACATGGGAGCTGCCACTAGAAAGGCTTGACTGGCTTCCTTTTTCATTCAAGATAAGCAGATCGTCGTGCGCACCTGATAGCAAGATCATAGGTGATGCACGCACCGGTACGATCGTTGTTGATGCAGTAGCGATCGGCTTCCCAGTCGGAGCTACAGTGAACTGCCTCCTATCAAAAGGAGGGTTGTCAGGCTTCACTTGGAGTTTTTCTAAAGTGGCGTTAGTTATGTGTTCCGCCTTAGACAAAAACACATCGCGATCCGCCTGAAATTTGAACTCCACTAGGATCGGTCGAGGCCGGTTGTCCATCTTCCATCTACCCACACGATGAACTCGCACCGTTAGAGTGGATGGCTTCATCCCAACCATGCGAAAGAGATCCTGGATACACCTGCTGTCCAAATCTCTACGAGATTTGGATTCCTTGATGAAGGGCTCGGTACGATTGAAAACTAGAACATTACGAGTTCTATTTTTACGAGCCGAAGATGGGCCATGTAATGATTCAATTTTTTTCCGAAGACTGTTTAGCTCCAGAAAAATTTGATCTATGGCATTGGAACCGACAACATTTGTATGTTGCTTTCCATTTTTACCGGACTTAATAGTCTTAGCCTGCCTTCTTGGGGTGCCTGCTGAATTGGACACCATTCGAGAAGGTAGGCTAAGACTAGTAGGTGATTTTTTCACTAGTGTGACGTTAGCGTCGGTTAGCGGTGGTTTAGAGCCCTTGGACACCCGTCTTTTAGAAGGCTTAGGTTTATTATTTGCCTTGACAGTGGTGGATGGCACAAGAGGGCGGGATAACTGGCTCGAATGTTTGGCCTTGTTACCCACCGAAGCCCGCCCGGGGACTAAATTGGACCGTGCGACTGATGCCTAAGTTCGGTCGGACACGGATTCAGACGCACTAGCTAGCGTCAAACTAGATCGCCGTTGGTGGTACACAAATGCGGCTTCAGTGGCAGCCTTGTGACAATCACTGCAATACCACGGAAGCCAGCGGAATTTCGCATAAAGCCCATAGTGGGATTTATGTATAGCTGAGCAGCCAGGGTGAGCCCAACGCTTGCAAGCATTGCACTCAATACCTTTGGCTACTTGTTTGCCACATTTAGCGCTAATACAAACAGTTTTATTCATAGTTGAAAATAGCTAAAAACACGGTAATACAAGATTGAAAACAGAATACTGAGTTTATTACGGAAGTAATTTATCAGCAAGAGGTGCGAGAATGAATTGTGTGTTTTAAACTTTCGAGAATAAGTAAAATAGATTTTCTATTTTACAGTACAACTGTGATACGGTGAAAATTCGTAAAAGTTTGTAACTGAGCGTGGCAAATGCAACAAAGTTGAATCGTACCGCAAGGTCAAGTTAGTATACAAAACTCGCAATACCAAAATAAGCAATCTGACTCACTAACAGTTCTTTCGATCCACGTACATATAATCCGCAATGCTCCTTTGGATATTCCTTGTTCTTGTAATGACTTCAATATTTCTACTCGCAATGTTACGTGCCCGAGACGGAATTCCCAAAGCCCAGATCGACCGAGAACGCGGGTAGCGCACACAACAGAAGTATATTGTGTTAAGTGATAAGTTGATTATGTACAAAATTGTATTCGGCAGAAGAATTGTGTTCACTAAGTTATGAACAAGAAATCGATGAAATGTGAGTAATAACGTTAACGGGAAATCGAAAAATCAATAGTACTATCGATCGTCTGAATGTAACGGTATTGTCAGAACAAATTGAACTGAAGATATCAAAAACTGTACAATAGGTTTTTAACCAGAAAAATTGTCAAGTAAAAATAGATTTGTACAAACTCGACACATCTCCCCCCTAGAGCGTTGAAAAAAATGGAAACGCTCGAAACATTTTATGTGAAGTAAGTCTCAAGTTTCTTTGGCCAAGTAACAAAACGGCCAGATCGTGTGTGTTGGGTTCTTTTCAAGCAAGAACGTAAAGTCTGTGGGGAAGGACTGGGAATAGCCATTGGTTGGGTGTGAGGGGTGGGTTGGATTTGAGGTATTTCCTGGTCGGTAAGCTGAGCTGCTGCGATCTTTAGTGATTGGACGTTGCTGGTAATAGAATTGAGGTGACCACGGGATAGGGCGTCGGCGACAACGTTATCTTGGCCTGAGACATGTCGGATGTCGGTGGTAAACTGTGCAATGAAGTCCAGTTGTCGAATTTCTGGAGCCGAATAGCGATCAGTGTTTGAAAGCAGGGCGTAACAGAGCGGTTTATGATCAGTTAAAACCGTGAATTCTCGCCCTTCAAGTAAATGGCGGAAATGACGGATGGCATAATAGATTGAAAGCAATTCTCTGCCAAACGTACTGTAGCGAACCTGAGCTGGTTGCAGTCTCTTTGAGAAAAACGACAATGGGCACAGTTCTCCATTGCGACTATATTGCAAAGTTGCACCAATCGCTTCGTTAGACGCGTCCGTGGATAAAAATAGTTTGATATTAGGATCGGACGGTAAGTGGTTCAGCAACGTTGCCTCACTAAGCGCATTTTTAATGCGTTCAAAAGCAGTTCTAGCTGAGTCCGTCATATTTAACGAGCGTTTGTTGTTGCGGAGTAAATCCGTCAATGGTTGAATTAGCTCGGCACAGTGAGGAATGAATCGACGGTAGTAATTCACAAGACCAAGGAAACGACGGAGTTGTCGTATTGATTCAGGTAATGGATAGTCTTTTATGGCGGAAACCTTTTGTTCTAATGGCCTGATACCTTTGGAATCGACTTGATGTCCAAGAATTTCAAGTGATTCGACGCCAAATACGCATTTATCGGGGTTTACGACTATGCCGTACTTCGACAGTTGTGAAAAGACGCGGTGTAAATGTTCAGCGTGTTCAGTGGGCGATTTACTAGCGATGAGTACGTCATCGATGTGAACGAAGACGAAATCGAGACCCAAGAAAACTTGATCCATGAACCGTTGAAATGTCTGTGCTGCGTTGCGCAGACCGAATGGCATTCGAACGAATTCGAAAAGTCCGAATGGTGTGGTTATGGCTGTTTTGGGCACGTCTTCTGGTTCCACTGGTATTTGGTTGTAGGCACGCACCAAGTCAAGTTTGAAAAAGATGGTCTTTCCTTCAAGTGCCAAGGCAAAGTCGTGGATGTGTGGTATAGGATACCTATCTGGAACAGTAATTTTGTTCAGTGCTCTATAATCACCACAAGGGCGCCATGCACCATGTTGCTTCTTTTCGACCATGTGGAGAGGTGAGGCCCATGATGATTTTGATGGACGTATGATGCCCAATTCCATCATTTGCTCAAACTCTCGTTTAGCAATGGCCAATTTGTCTGGTGCTAACCGTCTTGGTCGAGTGAAGACTGGGGGACCGCGTGTTTCGATATGGTGTCTAACGTCGTGCTTAATCGCATTATTCGGTGAGTTTGGGCGGAAAACTTCTGGGAATTCAGACAATAAGCTGCTATATTGTTCTGGAATATTCGGTGGTAATACGCGAATAGACTGTATCGCAGAACGGCATGGTTTTCCTAGGGTTTTTAACTCTGTCAGGTTGTCGATAAGTTTACGGGACTTCAAATCGACGGACAAGTTAAAGTGTGTAAGGAAATCTGCACGTAATATAGCGCTTCGCACGTCTGCAACGGTAAAGATCCAACGGAAATCACGTCTGAGGCCTAGGTTTAAAGTTAGTGAACGTTGGCCGAACGTGGTGATCTGCGTACCGTTTGCCGCCTGTAATGTCAATGGGGTTTTGTTCTTGCGTTCCTGTGGTGTGGGCGGGATTACACTTATCTCAGCACCCGTATCAATGAGAAAACGCAATTTATTCGAACAATCAGTGACATAAAATAGGCGACTAAGGTTGTTGCCAGGTGAAGTCGTCGTTGTTACTGCCTGGCGTTGAA
>JACCGJ010017514.1:0-17133 GCA_013407085.1 Atriophallophorus winterbourni
GACCTCACCCAAGACACATACGACCTCTGTAATGTCCTTATTCGAGAAGTTCATTTCCATTATGTGGCATGTTGTAACCTTTGGCCTCAATATCCTTATCCGAACATGCGTTGTCTTACTCTGCACACCCCTTTTTGTTCTGTACATAAACACTGGGCCTTTCCAGCCCTAGGACCTGAGAAACTGTGTCCAGATTCTTGGTTCTCTGCCTCAGTGTAATTCGTCTTCCATATCATCTGATCACCTGGCGCAACTGTCACAAATATGCGGTACATAGCAGGTACGGTGCCTAGAATTTCTTATTCAGCAGTCTGAGTAGCGATTTTCAGTCTGGACTAATGTATTTCAACATTGGCATGACTCCTGTCGAAATGTTCAGCGGTATCATCTATGAGCTTCTTACTTATGTACGTCTATAAGTCCTGAGCGGTCTCACACTTTTGTGTTTCTGCGTTTTTGAATCTACTTAACTCACATCTCGTCATATCTGGATACATTACACCTTTTTAAATTCCTCTTAACACAAGCATTGTAAACATATCATTTCCGACTGCAACAAAGCGTTTTTTGAAAAATAAATTCCCTTCATTCTGAACCAATTTAGACCTACACGGACAATATTGTGTGGAAAACAGAATATTGGATTGACTTTGCCAACATTCGAGAGTGCTTTTTCCCAATGAGGTTGACACGTTGGACCGGAAAATCGGATCCAATCTCAAGGAGCTACGACAAATTTAGTTATACACCTTTCCTTTGGCGAGATTATTCAATAATTCACTTTCAGCTACTTTTAATCCGCTCCGGACTCTACTGCGCTGCATACGAGCCTACGCGCGCATATCCATTTACCAAAGATCGACCGATAAATCGTTTGACCCCGGCATTCCAAATTTGTCGGAATGCGGTAAGTCAGAAAGCCTGACAAGATTGTTGCTTTATTTGTCACGATGAAGTTTATAAGAAGTGTGACGTTACCTTGAATGCTGAAGCTATTGCAATTATACCTAAAGACGAAATGCTAGGAGTATTCTATATCTCTCGTTTATGCAGAATTGAACCTAGAAACTGTACACTGAACTGTGTGCTCACACACGGAAACTAATTTTGAAATGTTGGATTTATAAGACAACATAAAGTGAATTAAAGGTTAGTTACGGTTTAATAAAGCCCTATCAACTGAACCAAGACATTCATTTTCATCTGGGACACAAAATCATCTACCGAGTGCAAATCCATCCCAAAGGACTCCCGAGTGTGGACTGAAGCCAGATAATGAATTCTATTTTTGTCAAAAAGTAAATTCGATTTGCGCACCCCTCAACCTGGAAAGACCGATATGTTACTGAACTTGTCAAAAAACAACAAAAGTGCCGACTTATCCGGATTCAGTGCAACAATGGCAATTGTCTAAGATGATGGCATCAAAAGACACCATAAATCTTTATTTACCATCACTGTTCTTGGATGTCTTAATACAAATGCCCAATGCTTGATTAACAAAGTTTTATAACTTGTCGCTAGGCGTAAAACAAAACGACCTCAGCTAATTTCCATCACCGAAACTTGTCTTAATCCGGAAATACACGATTGTGAGTGAGAGATTGCAGGCATATCACTGCTCAGACGAGACTGGGCATCAAGTAGAGGAGTTTTGGCACTCTATTATGATCAGAGACTCAAATGCAGAGAACTCACGGATTCTAAGTTGATGTTCCAAGACGCTCTGGTGCTTGTTGTAAACGACTACAATCGAAGATCGCACAATCGGCAAAATTCATCATCCACCAGCATCCCCATAAATGTATAATACGACTCTGCTCGACAGGCTACGCTTGATTGCCTCGAGATATCACACTAGAATCTTCATCGTGGGAGACTTTAATCTGCCTAACTTGCTCAAGAGTAACAAAATGTCTCAGACCTCCACTGCTGTCATCTCCCAACATCTCTCTGACGAAATTCCATTGTATAATCACTTGGAAAGCTATGCAAGATACAGAGGGTCAGATATGATTATAATGCTCAATCTGACATTGAAAACTGAAGAAGACTCCGTCAAAAACATTACATTCAATTGCCCGCTAGATTCAAGGGACCGTTTTGTCTTCGATTTAAACTACCTATCTCGAGCAGAGCAAACAAACGCTACAAAAAGACGCCCTAGTTTTGATTAACGATTGGCAAATTGAAGGCATGGGAGTAATGATCAGTGGTCTAGCACTTTCACCAAAATTAACCGGGAAATCAACACTAAGTCAACATTCGTTTATGAACAGCGTGGAATTCGGCTTTAAAATTCCGTTTTAAAATCCACAGTTTTACTCGGACCTGGATTAAGATGCGAAATTTGTATTGGAGAAGCCATCACCGGTTAATCAACGTTACGACATGGAAGACCTCTCAAAAACTTAGAAACGAGATGATTAAACTAATTACTGAAGACAATGTGGAGTATTAAGTTGGTATAATGTCTAGAATAAAAAGGAATAAAAACGGATTTACGAGATTGTAAACAAGCAGTGTACGATGAAAGCAGGTGTTGCTGGCTCACAAATGCAGCTGACACAGCGGCTGTTCTCGTAAATTATTACGCTTAGGTATTTTGTCCAAAACTAAGTGTGAATATACAAATGGATCCGGAAATAACGCATCGTGCAACATGGACACGATGTTGTTGACCATGGATCTACGTCAAAATCGCATGAATTTCTACGTTCTACAGTTTCTCAGATGACTAAAGAGTCCCATTCGGAAGGGAACAAACTCTTTCGCAGCGCTCGCAACACTAGCCAGAACTCAGTATATCAGTTGGACGCCGGCGCCGTAAACTGCGTTCAGCAGCCAAGAGTGTATCTTCTCCTGCACAGCTTGCAAACGACGCTTTACACAATGCCTCCAATGTAAGCGGTCAAGAACAAGTTTTTACCAACTCCCGTGGTCAACGTCAAGACCTTTCGTATTACTTTGGCTAACGTCTTTCTAACGCAAGTGCGGTCGTGACAAAAATCGACTTCCTAATTGCAACTCTCCGTAGAGTAGTTCTTTCTGAATACGATCATCTCCCATCCTGTAGACATTTCCGTAATAGTTGAACCAAGATATGTGAAATGATGAACTGGTTCAAGCTTTTAGTTTCCGACAGTGATGATCAGAGGCGATAAAGTCCGTTGACTAATTACTTTAGTTTTGCTCATGCTGATTGATAGCCCAAATTCTTTGCATGCCGTAGAAAAACAGTCTATTATCGACTGGAGTTTGTCTTGGAACTGAGATATAAAGACTGCATATTCGGCAAACAGCAGGTCACGGATTAGCACATTCCGTGATTTGTGCTCACAACCGATACAGGTTAAATAGCTCGTCATCAATTCGAGTGCGTAGATGAATACCTTCTCTAATCTTACTGAACGCCTTCATCTGGAGCAAAGCAAAAAAATACCGGACAGCGTCTGATTAAGAACACACACTTGTTCTACGCCTCGGTGAATTTCAAAGACTTCTGAACTAAAACCGTTAACAGGGAATGATTCCATCATGCCCGAGTCAAACGAAATAACAAGTTTGTGCAGTCTTCCTTGGCAGCCTATCAGATCAACATTGTGAAAATACCCGCCCTTCTGACGTAGCCGAATGCCTACGTAAATCAATAAAATCACGAACGATGAAACGGGACAGCCCTAAAACTGTAAACTTGGGACCACTGTTTTCTTGATACTGGTGGATTCAAATGTCTCTATTAGATAAACTCAATCGAATTTGGGACTGTAAATTCACTAACGGTTTGTAGGATTGAGTTGTATCCAATAACATTCACCGAATATGAAAAACTAACTTATAATCGAAGCTTGATTATCAGTGTGTTTAGCGTGGTAGTGATACATCGTTTCAACCCCAGAATGGTCCTCCGTCAGACCATAATTTTGGAAACTTGAGGGCACAGTGACTTCGAAGTTTAACGCTGTATAGCAATCCTCAATTGATTCAGGATAAAGACGATTGGTGTTGTTTGACCAAACATTAGACTGGCGGTATTGGCTTGAATACGATGAACATAAACATAGGAAATAAAAAGAAATCTGATTTGTCATTGCAACAAACAGTTTGTACAACCTCAATCGTTTAAAACGTGCCACCCTTGTTCGACACCTATACGAATTTGAAAGGCTTTCGAACTAAAACTCTTGAAATGTGCTGATCACTCCATGCAGCGGTGAAACCAAATAACGAGTTTGAGCAATATTAAAGGCGGCCTATCTGATCAAGTATTTGGAAAAGTCCCTCCCTGTGGCGTAGTTTAATAGCTTCATTAAATCAATATAAACAGCGTTTAAGGGCATACGCTGTTCCGGACAGTTTTTTTGAAGTTTTCTCAGAAAGAAAATTATCTCAAGGTTCGATCTTCCACTGCGAAAGTTACAAACAGATTTGGAGTAAATTCAAAGAGCAGTAACTTAACGCCGAATCTGGAAGACTTCAACAAACAATTTAACAACAACATTAGGCAGGGATATTCCTGTGTAATTATTGCAGTCTCGTGTTTCACCGTTATTCTTAAATAGCGTGATGATCTTTTTGTCTCGCATGTCTTGTGGGACACACTACTTCTGCCAGCACTAAAGAAGCAAATGGTGCAGAGGTTTTGGTAATGCTGCTCTTCATCATTTGCTGAGCTCAGGTGGAATTCCGTCGTCACGAGGGGTCTTCCCATTCGCTATTTGGTGGAGTGCCCAATAAAGCTCAATAAGATTAGGAGGAGTACCTAGATTATCGATGTTTAAAATAATGAAATGTTATAAAAAGTCAAATTCGGTTGATGTTTATATATTTGTTCGCTGATAAATAATTTATTTAAATTTAATTTTAAAATTTGGCGACGTGATCACGTGCATAATTAATCAACCTGAAATCATTTATTTAGTTAATGGGATAATATTTTATTTAATGGTGGCTTCAAGTGATTTAATCTAACAACCTAACATGTTATAACATTGCAACCATAGCAACAGTGTATTTTGAATTTTTATTCTGATATTATACATTGTAATTTTCGAGAATGTCGCTGGGAAACGTTAAAAACCTTAATTTTTAGCGCAGTTATGTCTCATCAAAATTGGAATGAACCTGATGTTACTGCCTCCATCTGATGACGGCAAACATCAATATACCGTTGTGGTATGTAAAGGATGAAGATGTAAGAACCATAATATATTGCGATGAATTATTCTATGAACTTTGTCGATGACGCACCCGTTGTTTCAGCTGTAGCTGTTTGTTGAAGAAAACCACGGTAAAAATAAGGTGGTTAAGCACAATACTTGTGCTAATGTTAGTATAATTTCTACGCTTGTTCTTAACGCCAATGCATCAGAAATTCATGTCTATCTGAAAAATTATTTTCTGATTCAAAATCATGATGTAGAGGGAATAATTTAATAATTATATAAACACATACATATATGCATATATTTTGCAATGAAGATAAAGTAAAATGCATGCGGTTTGCATGCTTTGATTTGAAGTCAGCTTTTGTTATTATGAAGTTTTATGAAGTTGGAATATTGTGTCATATAAATAAAACCATGAAAACATGGTTTTTAGAGATACCTAAAAAATCAATGATAACGCACCGCCAGTTTCTTTTTGAACTGTACCTTTTGAATTGAGAATATTGTAAAATAATAAAGTTCTGTATAAAGTCAAATTTGGTTGATGTTATTGTTTCAGATGGCTGATATATATATATATATATATATATATTATATATCAAGAGAACATAATTTAATACCTTGTAAATTTCTTAATGTTACTGAATTGAACTTATAATTACGCTCCGCTTAAATATGAATCGACTGTCATCTTTTAGCTGTTTTCGTGAAAAACATCGAAAGCTATATCTTCTAGATTAATCCTTGATACAGTTTACTAGTTTTCATATTTAGACTATATAAATCACCAAGTTTAAATAGTGTTAACATTGTTTGCTCGTTTATCAGTTATGTATAAAATAAAAAACAAGGTTCAGCTCTTCATTTCATGGAAGAATTAAACAATATCTGCCTATGTTCTGGAATTATCTCACCACGAAGTTTCAGGTATCCGTCCTCTACAGAGAACGTTTTATTTTACATATCCAATAAAATAGATTTAAAAAAGAATGCTGTTATTTTGTTCTACAACATTACCGTCTTTTGTTAAACCTGAATTTAGAAACGAAGTGAAAAATGCTGATTTAATATGATTTAACGTTGAACTGTGTTGCCATCTTTTATCGAATGGCGATTTGCATCATATGGATATGTAACTGACAAGAAGGCGCAATATTCCATTTCTTTCTATACATGTGGTTTTGTTGTTTGCATACGAATATGCAAATAAATAGTAATCCTTTGATTTAAGTTTCATTTGAAAAAAACAGCGTTTATATGGACTATGATGAGTTCAGCTTCCTGCAATGCAATTGAAAATTGTTCGCTTGAATCTGAACTATAACAGAGATTTAGCTATATGTTTCACTTGTCAAGCGTTGTGGTCAAACTTCGCACGTTAATTTGGAATAGTGTTAAAAATATTTATGCAGTGTTCCATTTTTATATACGGCAAGCTCCACTTGGAACATATTTCGGATTACGAAAAATACAGCGCTCACGATTCAAAATAAATGCTCTCGATTTCACATCGTTTTTGTTCAACGCATTTGCTTTTTATTCTTCGTTTTATGAACAGTTCTACATAGTTCGATTGCTGCTCATGTGTTATCGATGAACATTTAATATATCAGTTATTCTAAAATGGTTATGTAACTGACAGAAAGGCGCAATATTCAAATTTTTCTATACGTAAACTTTTGTTGTGTGCATACGAATAAACAACTGTATAATAATGTCATGATTCAAGTTCCATTTGTAAAACAGCGTTTATATGGACTTTGCTAAATTTACCTTCCTGCAATTCACTTGGAGCTTTCTCAATTGCATCTGAAATATTCCAAAGATTTTCTATATTTTTGAATATCAAATTTTTTTATACGTATACTCTTGTTGTGTGCATACGAGTAGTCGAATAATAAATAATAATAATAATAAATAATATGGATATCTATCTGTAAAAAAGGCGCATTATTCACTTTATTTCTATACGCACATTTATTTTGTATGAATAGGAATAACCAAATAAATAATGATGTTTCGTTTAAAAGAAGTGTTTGTTTGCCAGCAAGGCATTCGTTGATTTTTCGCATGCACCTCAAATATTCCAGATATTTTATATATTTGTCACTTGTAAAGCGTCGCGGTTAAATAACGCACGGTAATTTGCAATGCTGTTACAATTATTTCTACAGTGCTCCATTTTGAGGCACATCACGCTCAACGAGAATAAAACTTGGAAATGCGCAAAATACAGCGATCAGGATTCAGATTAAATTCTCTCGATTTCACATCGTTTTTGTTTGTAGCAAGCGCTTTTGCTTTTTCAATATAAGCACAGTTTTACAAATTTCGACCACAGTGCCTGTGTACAGGATGAAAACTTCTAATATATCACATATTCTCTGAAACATATCCTTTTTTGCATCGAATATCATGTGAAAAATGTTTCCATGAAAAGAAACAAATCTTTATCTTCTATATTGAACCTTGACACACATTACTAGTTTTTATATTCACACAAATTATTGCACCAAGTTTAAATAATTTTAACATTTCTTGCACGGTTATTAGTTATGTATAGAATTTCAAATGAAAAACGCGGGTGTCAAATGAAACAATGTCCGCTTACGTGATGTTTTCGGATCATCAAAAAGTCTCAAGTATCCGAACTCTATAAAAAAAGGTCCATTTAAAATCTCCGAAGAAATGGATTCAAAAGAGAATACTGTTATATTGTTCTACAAAATTACCGTCTACCAGTGAACGTGAATCTAAAAATATAGTAGAAAATGCCGGTTTTAATCAATTTAACTTTAAACTGTGTTAACCATTTTTTATCGATTATCGAGTTGCATAATAGGGATATCTACAGTCATAGAGGCGCAATATTCACATTATTTCTATTCGCATATTAATTTTTCATGCAAACGAATAACTAAATAAATAATAATGTCTCATTTGCAAAGAGCTTTTGTATGTACGCTGATAATTAACCTTCCTGCAATGTACTCTCATGCACCTCAAATATTCCAGAGAATTTTTATGTTTATCACTTTTTCAAACGGACATCATTTAATACCTTGTAAATTCCTCAATGTTACTGAGATGTACTTACAATTACCTGTCGCTGAAATACGAATCGACTGCCATGTTGATCATATTTCCTTGAAAAATATCGAAAGCTATATCTTCTTAATTGATCCTTGATACAGATTACTAGTTTTCATATTTACACTATATAAATCACCAAGTTTAAATATTGTTAACATTGTTTGCAGGTTTATCTGTAAGTATAAAATTTTCAAATGAATGTGATCGAGATTGCTGAATTATTGTGGTATTGAAGGTATATTCTAAAGCATACATGAAACCATAAAATAATTATTAGTAATACGTTAGTATAAACTTTATGTGTAAGCACCTCGAGGTCTTGATGAATTAGTAGTGGTTTGCTTACGACAATCACCGTTAAATTGAAGTGGATATGCACTAAACGTTTGCTTTTCAAATCTGTCAGCGTCAATGATTTAGGCGAACGCATGTTTGTTTCATTTTTTACTAATTTTTGTATACTTTCTACGCTTATTCTTAACGCAGATGCATCTAAAATTCATATACGTCTGAGAAAATAATTTTCGGTTTCGAAATCGTGATTCTGATGTAGCGAGAATAATTTAATAATTATTTACACACATACATATATGCGTATATTTAGAATTGAAAACAAACAAAAATCCATGTGAGTTACATGTTTTGATCTGAAGTGATCTGTTGTTACAAATCATGGATGCTATGAAGTTAGAATAATGTGTCATATATATAAATCCATAATAACATATTTTTTAGTGATACGTAGGTGAATATACAATGATAACGCACCGCCAGGTCCTAGGTGAGCTTGATCTGTTGGTGGGTGAATATTGTAAAATAGACAAATGTTATAATAAGTCAAATTCGGTTGATGTTAATGTTTTTGATAGCTGATATAATAGTTTATTTAAAATTTGATTTTGAAATTTAGCAACTAAATGACGTGCAAAATTTTTCAACCTAAACCCATTTTCATGGCGGTTTCAAATGATTTGATCTAACATGTTATCATGTTATCACATTGCAACCATAGCAACTGTGTATTTTGAATTTTTATTCTGATATTATATATTGTAATTTTTGCGATTTTTTTCTAGGAAACATTGAAACCTTAATTTCGAGTGAAGTTATGTTTCACCAAAATAATGAATGTACCTGGTCTTACTGTCTCCACCTTATGACGGCAAACATGCAGACACCGGTATTGGTGTGTGAGGGATGGGGATGTGAGCACCATAATACATTGTAATGAATTGTGTTATGAACTTTATCGATAACGCAGCAGTCGATGTTGTTGCAGCTGTAGCTGTTTGTTGAAGGACACCGCGGTAAAAATAAGTTGGATAAGCAAAATAATTGTGCTAATTTTTGGATAATTTCTACGCTTATTCTCAACGCAAATGAATCTGAGATTCATGTTTAACTGATAAATTATTTTCTGATTCAAAATCATGATACTGATGTATAGGGAATAATTTAATAATTCTATACACACATACATATATGCATATATTTTGCAATGAAAATAAACAATAATACATGTGGATTGAATGCTTTGATGTGAAGTGATCTTTTATTATTATAAAGTTTTTATGAAGTTGGAATATTGTGTCATATAAATGAAACCATTAAAAACATGGTTGTTAGAGATACATAAAAAGATCAGTGATAACGCGCAACCAGTTTCTTGTTGAGCTGGACCATTTGATTTGAGAATATTGTAAGATAATAATGTGTTGTAAAAAGTCAAATTCGGTTATGTTTATGCTTTTGATAGCTGATATATATATATATATATATTTGAAATATAATTGTGAAACTTTGCGACGAGATTATGTGCATAAACAAGGAATCTAAACCCATGTTTATAGTAAATGTGATAATATTTTATTTTATCGCGGTTATAAGTGATTTGATCTAACGGGTTAACATTATATTCCATTGAAACCGTTGGAATGTCGCTACGAAATTTGAAATTTAATTTCTAGATAATTTATGTTTCAATGAATTTGGTATGAATTATGTTGATTTCAATGCCTAAAATGTTATTATATTACATTATGAATTTTTTCGTTCAATTTGAATTTATCATATAAAATATTTTTAAAATTTGAATCTTATTTAAACGAGGCAAACGATATACCAAAAAAAGAAATTACGAAAATCGTAAATGAAACCATTCTCCATTGGCGGATTAACGAATACGTTGCCTAAGCAGTTTTATAGTTGGCCACTTTCGGTCAATTTTGACCATGTATGTACAACACAATATGATGCATTTTCAGGTTAAAAAACTTTTTGAACGATCAGACAATCTGATTCTGGAAGAAAAATCTATGACAAAGCGCTTGCAACGAAAGGCTGAACTCGGTTGTAGCGCGTTAGGTTTTCGCCGGCCGCGTGGTCTACGTTAAGCATCCAAGAGCTGCAACTGCGTCTCCGCAGCTTTTGCACGAATGTTTCGACATTATATGTACCCAAATGTGATCGATTCGCTTAATCTGCATATAATACTGAGGGTGGTAATGTAGGCTATGCAACGCTTGTGTTGACTAAACGAATGTAGGTAAATCTCAAATCTTTTTGAGCATTTTGAATTACCAGCAAATAGCTAATTATTAATAATTGTGTGAATGGTTTGAAGGCATGATAACAATCACGGAATATTTATAAAAATTAAAATTGAAAAATGAAGTTCAATAATATATGTTTAACTG
The DNA here is from genome assembly GCA_013407085.1 of Atriophallophorus winterbourni. Lineage (NCBI taxonomy): Eukaryota > Metazoa > Platyhelminthes > Trematoda > Plagiorchiida > Microphallidae > Atriophallophorus > Atriophallophorus winterbourni. Next base: position 10,958 of record JACCGJ010017514.1, read on the forward strand.
AAAAAAGGCGCAAACAGCCGTAAAAGATCTGGAAACTATTTATTCTTGCAAAATTCATATATATTGTTATACTGGAAATTATAACGGATGTATTATGGTATTAAGAAAGTTATTCCCCCAAACAAACTTAAAATGGCTCCATTTATGTTTGTTTCGTGGTAGCTCCATTGCTGACAAAACACAGCAGGTAAAAGGATGGGTGAGGCACTTTTCATCTCACTACTGCAAGGACAGCTAGGTTTGAGCACATGCAAATGAAAATGTTGAGAAGTTGTAAAACTGTGAACATCAAGATGCTCACTATATTTGAAAAGCTCAATAGGGGGATCAACCTTGTTGAAAATTAGAAAGCCCCTGACGACGCAAAAATTTCACCTGAGCTCATCAAATGCTGCCAAACAGCTTAAGACAGCTTGGCCAAGAATCACATTACGATTAGGTATTTAAACAACGTGGTTATTTGCAATAACCCTATATCTTAGTTGCTAATGTGTATATGCATAGTACAATTTCTAGCATAGTTGAGCCAGCTTTCAGAAGTGGTTTTTGTTTGATGATATATAAAGTTCTGCTGTTTCAATTTCAAAATTTATATTTGTGATTATGTGCATAAATAAGGAATCTAAAGGAATGTTTATTGTTTTTGGGAATATAAACTTATATTTATTGTTTTAGGGTTAATAATATATTTAATGTCGGTTTCGAAGTTTTCATCAAATGTTTCACTAAACAATGACATTCAATCTCATGTGATTTGTTCTAACAGGCTCACTTGGAATTACGTTGAATTACTTTGAGTTATCAAGTTGCAACCGTAGCAACAACGTATTTAGAAACTTTATCGACTCATATTCAGTTTATCTTTTGCGAATGTTGCCAAGTGACACTTAATCAAGTATTTCTTTATTCTTGAAAATATATTCATTCCTTTTGCTGACTGCACAACGCAAATCGTGATATATCGTTGAACAGAATATTGTTAGGACTTTAAGTTCGTATCCCATATAAAAATTTGAAAAGCTTAATTTTAAGCGAAAATATGATTCACGAAAACTTGAATGAATAATGTAGATTTTAAAACAAAATTTGAAATAACACGAAATAAAATATTCCTTTCAACTTCAAATCATCATATAATATATTTTCAAATTATAAATCTAATTTAATATATGGTAACAAATTTTTCGAACAGCGCAAATTATGAAAAGCGTACAGGAAATTGTTCACAATTTTTTATATCATGGATTACATTACCTACGATATAAACATTTTTCAACGTGAACTGGGAACTTGAATGAGTTGTAGCCAACACTCCACTTGTTATTTGACCTTATTTGACCTAAGGCGTGGTTGAAATGGACTAATTCGAGGGCGTTTACGATAGGATAGATAATGTTGAACTGAATAGTGTAATGAATAACTGTAAAATGCTGTTTTCTAGGTACGCACTTAGCGTTAAGTGGAGGTTAGGAAACAGCTTGTGTTATATAATGTATAACAAATCTACTCTAACTCGTAGATTCTTCCTTCTGCATGAAATACATCGAGAGAAAAGGATTTAAGAACTAACGTTGATGGTAATAGATCTCTGACACCAGAGTTAGCTAGACATTTGGCTTATTTGTTAGAACATTTATTCGGCAATACAGCTTCGTTCATTAAGAGAGCATATGACTTTTCATCACGCTCAAAGTCGGTAAAAATTAAGGACGTTGAAATTATGGTTAGTTATGATGTAAGTGCTTTTTTCACCAACGTCGATGCAACAAGTTCCAAAAAGCTAACTAGATACGCCTTAGAATCTTAGGTCACTTTTTCAGATAGCACAAACGTGAGCGACTAGCATATTTTCAACGGTGTGTTGGTTGGCCTTAGCATGAACCACTTCGTATTTATGGAGCAATTATATCGACAAAAAATGGGATGGCAATGGGTTCACAATGATCTCCATTACTTGCGAACATATATATGGAGTATATCGAGAACATAGCCCATAACAATGAAGGCCATAAATCAAAATTACGGTGTCCCTATGTTGAAGAAACATTTTGAATAAGGAATCTAAATGCATTTGTATATTTTTTGGGATATTATTAATTTAATTGCAGTATGAAATGTTTCACTAAACCGTTTCACTAAATACTTGTTGCGGGACATTTTATCTCAAAGCATTTGATCTAACAGGTGAATCTGTTATTAATTTGCAACCGTAGCAACAGCGCATTTCGAATTTTTAATAGGATATTCTACATAGTAATTTTTGTGATTGTTGCTAAGTCACTTTCGATCAAATATTTATTTATTCTTTAAAATCTATTCATAACGTTTACTGAATGCACAAAAAAATTCGAGATATGTTTTCGAACAGAAAATAATCAGTATTCTACATTCTTAACATTTAATAAACCGCGAAAGCTAAAATATTAGTGAAGTTATGTTTCACTGTATTTGGGATGAATATTGTAGATGGAAACGAATTTTCCTAAAAACGCAAATTATGTGAAGCGAACAGGTAATCATTCACCATTAAGGATATTTTGCATTACATTACCTAAGATATACATACAAAACATTCCATAACCCGCACCATCCCTTACAAGATTTATTCACGCGAAGGGATACGAGGAATTATCGGACCCATGAATATGTGCTGGTCGTACCCATTCCCGCCTGAACTGTAGAGGTATTTTACTTGTCCGGTGTCTGTTTTACTTGGAACAGTTACCTTCAACCGTTTTGCTCACGCCACTAGCTTGCATGACTTTAAAACGAAATTAGACGAATTTTTATTGCATTATTCGTTTCCAGAACACTTACATAATGTTTAATCTACGTTTTTATATTGTTTATACACTTAAATTTCAATTTTTACCATCCTATGGTTGTTGCTAATCTTGTTTCTTTTTAGACCATTAAAAACCTTGAATTACCTTGAATTACCTTGAATAACTTTTGAAATTCACATGAAAAACGGACGCACGTTTCGTATATTAAAATATTTGTTAGGAAAAATGTAATTACGTGAGCTACAAAATCATTTGTAGTGAAATTAATGATATTTTCAAAATGCGCGTCTTTGATTATATACTATGTGATTGCATATGGTAAGCGACATACAGACTGCTTGTGGAGGTGTCAAGAACATTAGGTTTTTCCTGATGATGTGCTTAACAGCACGCTCTGGTATAACGCACGAGACAACGCAATAAACGATCGACAAAACAATGCAAACTCGTGATAATTCGGGTTTTCTATAAATTGCAGCAGAACGGTTCAAGCGATGAAATCATTAGAATCGGTATTGACCGATGTACAATTCACCAAATGATCCTTGCGTGGTGAGGGATTTAATCGTAACACTTTGAAAGATATCGAATAAAAATCTAATCAAAGTGATAACTGAGGCAAACGTGATTTTTGTCCGCGTTGTGTATGCCTGGTTTGAGTTAAAACGATAGGCGTGGAATAAAAATTTAGTTATTTCGCAAGTAAACGCGATAGACCAATCGGATTTCTCATATGCTGTGGATTAGTTTGGGTGAAGGCGATTAGCAATGGACAAGTTAACCTTAAAGTATAAGCGAGATGTATTGTTCAAGTGGTTGTAAAACGAGGATGTTAAATTACGTGATCATTGTTGAACGGAAGACTCGAATGTTTTATTAATTGGTCAGATGTTCACCAACAGCAATCCTTAATTAGGTAAAAATCGACACAATCATTATTGGACGCCTTATGCGTAGTACAATAAAAATCTTAAAAACCCTTGCGAAAAATATAGCGCTCACGATTTCACAGACTTTTTGTTCATCGCAATTGCTTTTGATTCTTCGTTCTATTGATAGTTTTACACAATTCGATAGCGGTTCATGTGTTATTGAATGAAATTTATGTATCAGCTATTTCCTGAAAAATATCTATGCAGTCGTTATTCATTCATAAATGATATTTATTCAATTCTTTCCCACACATTCAATCATTATTTGGTCACCAATACAGAATAATTGTTTTGATTCAGGTTTGATTTAATTTTGTTCCACTCTATTTCATTGTTGACATCATGATTGTTATGAAGTTGGAATAAAGTGTCTTATAGATAAAGCCGTAAGAACGTATTTATTAGTAATAAGATAAAGTTAATGGATATGGCTGTAGAAATACGCAATATGTCTAGCAACTCAGACGACTGAAACTCATGCCGCTTTCGCCCGTTGAATAATGTATTTCAGATTCCAAATTTTAGCATGCTTGAAATACCACACGCAAACGGTACTTCAGCTGGTATGTTTGTTTGCAGCGTGCTTGTTTTGACTGAAATTCTCAATCTGCTGATTTGGTAAGGTTGAGCAACAATTTTAAACTATCGCGACGGTGGGTTCCAGTCTTCACGTATAAACCTTAATTCCGACTCAGCGATTTTCGTAAAGTTAATTGCTTCATTAAACATGAATCTCGAAACTGGCATCCAGTGAAATCCACAATAATTTCGTCACAGTTGAAAATGCAATATTTAAAGTGAGCAGGTTGTATAAAGGTTAAACTTAGCCATATTTAGAGATACGTTCAAGCTAATTGAACATTTATTTGTTTTCGGAATTCGTCAGATTTATGTGTGAATCTCAACCATTGATGACTGTTTAGTTTATTTTTCTTCGTGTTTCACTTGAAATATTGAGTTTAATATTATAATTGTATTTTACCGGGCTTTTGTGAAGAGAGGACATTAAATCATAGCATTAATTTTCAATACATGATCAAATGCAGATGTTTTAACATTTATATTATGTTCCATGAACTGCCAGCATGTATTTGACCATTTCGCTTGCGTATCTGATTTCAATCATTTGAAAGAATTCACAATCGGAAATTCAGGGTTTCGTTCAATGTACACCTTTGACAAAATAGTATAATCTACACTTAAGAGGACATAATTTAATATTTTGTAATACCTTCAATAAAACTGAGATTCACTTATAATTATCCGTCGCTAAATTATACATCGAATATTATCTCAAAAATGTTTCCAGGAGAAAAATCGAAAGCTATGCGTTCTAGATTAATTATCGACAAACTTTACTAGTTTTAATATTTAAGCTCTATATTTCACCAATTTTAAATTGTGTAAATATGTATTGCATGTTTATAATTGTGTATAATATTTGAAATTGGAAACTTAGGTTCAACTATTCATTTTAATGAAGAAAATACATATATCCTTACGTGATGAGGTTGTCTTACCTTTAGGCCGCATGTATCCTTCATCTAAAATTAAGTTTTTTCTTTAAAATGATCCAATGATAATGAATTCGAAAGAGATCCTCTTATTTTGCTTCAAAACTACCGTCAACGGAAAAGCTTTAACTATTATCAAAGTGATAAATTTGGATTTAAATGATTTAACGTTGAAAAGTGGTAACTAATTTATAGCGATTAGCGAGTTGCATATTATTGTAAACAAAATGTACTAGAGGCGCAATATTTAATTTATTTGTTAACGCACATTATACTGGAATGCATATGGGAAAAAATTAAATCATAAAATTCTTTTTTTATTTTTTAATTTGCATATATATTCTATTATATTATAATGTGAAATAATAGAAGGTTATACTAAGTCAAATTCGGTTGATATTTGTGTTTTTTATCGCTCATATAATAATTTATTTTAAATTGAATTTTAAAATTTTGCGACGTGATTACGTGCATAAATAATCAAACTAAACCAATTTTTATAATTAATGGGATAATAATTTATTTTATGACGGTTTCAATTGATTTGGTCTGAAATGCTAACATGTTAATACATTGGAACCGTAGCAACATCGTGTTTTAAATTTTTATTTTCATATTATACATTGTAAATTTTTTGCCGAAAGGTTTGCTATGTAACCATTGAAAGCTTCAACTTGTAGCATTTATGTTTAACTGAAATTGGAATGTACCCGATCTTACTGTCTACACCTGAACGTCGTGATTCTTTGTAAGAACCCTATGCGACAGTGGCATACAATTATAACTTCTTTTACCAATTTACCACTGCTTTAAAAGGTCTATTCGAACTGATCTTACTATCTCTACCTGATGTGGGCCAGTAGCAAGAAACCGTTAGGAGTCTGTTTGGGATGGGGATATGAGCAACACAATACATATGTCCTTTATTAACGCCTCGAACGCTT
>JACCGJ010017515.1:0-13541 GCA_013407085.1 Atriophallophorus winterbourni
TATGAGTAAACTTAAACACATATAAATAAGCTAATTTCAGTCAAATTGCCACGAATTTGCTATATAGCTCATTAATTGGTGTCAGCATGGCAAAGAATTACATCTTCGATTCAAAACTCGGTATAACTTGGCTGCATGAAACATCTATATTGAATAAAATGCTGTTAAATACAAGATATATACATGTGCAGCCAAATTGGGATAAGCAAGTGTCACGGTGAGACGGGACCCACAAAGTGATTATTATATGTTATTTTAAAAAAGCATTTCCTTAAATCTTACAAAGGAAAAATTTAGTGACATATTGAGTAGACAGTTCAACTCTGCTTACTTGTTATTCCTATTGACGAATTCATCCTGGATGACGGTATACGTTAAATTAAGTTCCTTGTTTCAGTGAGACATTAAGTTGCGGTTTTTAAGGATTATTTAGTAAACAACCAAAATCTCTTGTATAGATATTTTAGTAATATGCTGTGTTGTTCACATTTACATCGCTTACACACCACTACGGGTTTCTGGCTGTCATCAAGCGGAGACAGTAAGATCAATTTCAGTGAGCCTCGAATCAGTGGTATAATAGTCAACAAAGGTATACTTCTATACATTTAGGGCTCTATCCCTTACACACATCATAACCTTTTATAAGCGCATTGAATGTTGCCTCAAATCACTCATTTATAAAATGCGAACATTGATTCACTATGACAAAAATCTACTGTGTTCAGTCACTTTATATATTTTCTAAAGAGTCTGACTTTTAAAAAAGGTTGTGCATAAATACATGTCAAGTCGAAAGTTGATCAAATTTGGTCTTTCATTTGTTCTTTTAATTTCGGTGGCGAATGTATATGAATAATTGACACAGAAATATCCTAAAATATTTTGTTCAGCGAATATCATTTAGGAGCAACAAAAGAAATTGATATACAATCATCAACTCAAAAAGAAATAACTAGTGATTATAGAGCATATTTGGAATTATTTACGATATGTATAAAGCCTTAACCATGTCATGGAATCAGACGTCAGAACTCAGATATTTTCATCACACAAAATAATTGACTTGAACAACACAATATGTTTAGGTAGATGGAGTAAAATTAATCTTTTGATAGTTAATAAATACAGCTAAATCGCATGTTTTCCCATCCGTTTATCAAGCCTCACAATGAATACCACAATAAATTCAGAGTGTACGATTTTTTTCGGGGAAAGCGTTATGAATGAAACAGATTCGGGCAAACATGGAAGTATGGTGGACATTTAACGAGATTGTGGGATGGTCTAATCCATTAAAAGTTTACGCGAGCATTAGTAAACAATGGAGATGTAGATAATTGTTATGAAGAATTTCCATGGCCATCTAGATATTTTATTTTATGCTTGTATTTTTAGTTTGGAAGCTCACTCTAATAACGGAGATTCCAACTTAGCTACATAAATATAAATGGTGATAAAGCGTTTGATATTTTTCGCAGCCATTGGGCTCGAATCGAGTATAAAATGAGTATCATTGAGTATCAATTTTTCTCTTTTTTCTCTGGCTCACGATATTGTATGCTTTTTTACGCACGTTGTCTTGATACTGTCCCGCCTAGAGATTACAGGACATCCATCCTAACAGCAGCGATCGAAGGTAGAATGAATATTGTAAATTACCATCTATATATATGAAAATAATATTTACTTTCTGTATTGGATTCGGGGCGTTTTCAACAATCTACTGCCTGCAGTGTTGCAACAATTCCAAAACAACCTGTCAGAGCATGGTTTGGTGGTGGAAGATTTAAGAGTATTACTTTGTTCATTTTAAATGTTTCAGTCTTGATTAATGCCTCTACAGAATTCTTCACTTGTTCACGTTCATCAGACAGTCTCATCACTGGTCACGTGCATTCGACAGAAGCATTATTACTGCTTACCGGGTGCAGAAATCGACTTGTTTCCATTTTGCTGTCAGCACAACAATCCTCGCAGTCACAGCTTCAAAACATCGAGTGCTTTGCCTGTGTGTTGAATCTCGTAACGCATTTACACATATAAGATGCCTGAATTGAATCGGTGTGTTGAGAGATGGAAGTTTTGTCGATCTAGCTGCGTTTGAAATCGTGATTTCTTCATTTAGCGAATAATCCACGATAGCTCGATACCCACACAAGTTTGAAAACAGAATCAGTTATTAATTTTTATAGCTTGATACGATCTTCGCAATGATAACATGAACAGTATGAGAGAGAAGCGCTCACTTGCGTGAGTAAATTGAGATATTTTCGTCGGAACAGTAACTTTGCTATTGATCTGCTGACATAATTAAAACGTAGCAATTCTGATAACTATTGTCAAACGTGGTGTTCGGTCACTTAATTGTCAGACTATTAATTGTCAGACCCTTAATCGTCATACACTTAATCCCAAGGGAAGGTTTTTATGATAAGATTTGAAATAAGAAGATATTTAAATGTGTGCAATGAGTCTTGAGTATGGTAAAAGGACATTAATTTACATAAGAAACGAGTTTTGGTTCGAGAAGCAATCAAATAATATTAATTTGAAGTGTAGTAAGTTTGTCACACACAATTGTAAAACGCGATTAGTTACATCTAACAATGATGCTGTACGTAATTTCGCACTTCACAATCACGAGTGCAACATAGAAAAAGATTAGTCGAAGAATGCGGTGTCTAAAATAAAGGGAAAATGATAGAAATTAATGCAAACCCCTCTGCCTCATGGAATTCGGTCACATTCAATCTGTCATTAGGAACTCTAATGGCATTGACTCAAAAAAGTACTGTTTCGCAAAGACTCAAAAGGCATCAGAGCAGTATAAGAAGAAAAGACCGAACATGGACTCTCCCGTCCCTCCCAATTGACACCATGTGTGATGTTCTAACATCCCACTGTTTGGATAATTCTTAACGGTTTGCGAAAGGATGGCCGACAGCACACGGCCTCAGTTCTTCGAGCAATTGCTGGGGTTCATATCAAATAGAAGAAGAAAAATGCTGAAATATGCGTTAGCACATCTCGAGCAATTCAGCGATACTCAACTACGGAAAGATCGACGTTCTTATAATCGATTGCACATCTCTCTTGCTAAATAAATTGATTTAAATGTATTTTGCATTCTTCAGAAGTTTTCAAACTGGGGATTAAGTGTCAGTAAACCGTCGAAAATAACACAGATTTCGTGAAATAATAAAAATCCCAGGAGATTGAGCGAAGATGTGAATCAAATATTTCAGAACCGAAATGCGTCTGCAATTTACCAAGCGTGTTTGCTAATGGGAAATAAAACAAAAGAAATTTGTTCGAATAAAAGGGCAAATCGCCTACCTTTTAGTATATTCAGCAGCTAAATATATCTTAAACATTTCATATTCAGAGTTACTGTAGCGCATCTGTGATGTTCGAAGCAATTTTGGAAAATAAACTCAGGTTGTATTGAGTCGTACAGTCATTGATTAAGCGCGGCTTTGCCGAATACTATGGATCATTTTAATTAACGGACTGAATTTGAACCGTTATTCATTAAGGTTAGTCAACTGAGTGATCTTCTTGTAACGATCGCTTGTAGTTTGTAGAAAAACCTATGAGTTCGCGTCTGTTCACAAATTCCACAGTATCGCCTCACAATAATTTCATCATCTGTTGACCAGGCGTGCGAATCGCTTGATGATTTTTTCTGATTGTTCCATTTGTTTATTTCGATAAAACTACTAGGTTTGTAAGGTGAATATTTGACGCTATTAGAGTCGATAGCGTGACCCGAAAATTAATTTTCGGTTCAAACGAGACACAAATTACTGAATTACTAAGTATGCCGTACTCCTCAAAGCGTAGAATAACATCATCTGGTATTTCACCTGCTCAATCGCAGTATTAATTACGATCATGAGTTTGTCGATGTTCACGAAGATGCAGCATAAACTTTAGTGAAAGGTTTTTTTGAGTCACTTGAATGATTGCGCATTGTTATGCAATTTCAAAGAACAAAAATGGATTGCAGAAAAAAATATATCATCTGGAAAACAGGTATACTGTCTTAGTCTTCCCATAGGGTAAGTTCGAAAAACATTCATTCTGATGACATTAATGGAAAAACCAACCAACTGTGATAGAGCCTTAACGCAAGAAGTGGCATCGTTTATTAACAACACTGAGCTCTCCGGCTTATGCTAGATATGAAGTGCATGCCGAAGTAAATTGCATTGAGATATATCCACAAATGCTCCTCATGAGGCTAGAGTGAAATATATATTAAATTCTGCATGTATTCTGCATGTATATTGTGCACAAATGTACCGAGGTCGACACATACATTCTTCCAGCAAGACAAGCTTATGATCTCGAGGAAGGGACTATACCCTATACACACATGGGTTTGAATCCTTTAGCACATACTTTGATTACGCGATTTACTCCCCACACATCGCCTGGGCGATGACATTGCGAACTAAATCCGACATGGAACAAGATATCCTCTTTGCATATCTACTCAGTTCTTTTCCTGGTTCAACCTGCCGAGACCAAGTTAACATGACCTCGTGGAAAATAAAAGGTAAATCCATTGTCGAACCAAGTATACTTCAAGTAGTTTGAAATTTCTCGGTGTCCCCAAAGATGTTGATGCTATATCAGCTTGGGAATCAACGCAACATGATTTGTAGCATTGGTTATATATTGTCGATGCCATTGGATCTCTTGATTGAATTGTTGTCTACATATCTAGAATACTTAGATCCTCCAACAAAAAGGCGAGAGGCCAAGTCCTGTGTAGATCACTTTTCTAACGACCGTCATGGCTATAACTATCAATACCAGCTTAAAATCCTATCGAGCATAGCTATCACCAGAAGTTAGACTAAGCGTGCCCAAGCTTTTTTCATCACTAAAATCTAGATAACCATTGCAGTTGCAGTTTGATTGCAATCTTTTTACTAACAGTCAATATGTTACTAAAAAATTAGAATGCTCCGACTCACGATCTATGGGACCAATAGCCACATAACACGATCCTACATTGCGTATAATAAATACAATCGAATGCATATATACGAATGCTCAGTGTTTAACTAACAAATGCGCAAACTATGAGAGCTTTGTGACAGACTTTCACCCAATGTGGTTAAAGTTGAAGAGACTTGATTCCAGCCCTACAAAACGGATGCTAGGTTCGCGATTCCGAAAATGTCGCTACATCACCGCGATGGACTAATGTCCGACGGTGGATTTACGGTCAACTTTCATGAACGTTTAGTGCAGTATAACGTATTTGATCATACTGAACACAGCCTTTCTGATATGATGTAATGTTTAGTATGACAGGTAAATGCAGATGACTGTACAATCGGCATCATTCAAAATGAGATCTATCCTGTTCTAAATTGACTGAGACTAACATCTGTGCTTCGTACGAACTCATATGGGCACCGGCGAATGTTTCTCGTGGGTGGCCCAAGGACCTGTGATCGCACACTACACAATAACAAATGAATGCTAATAGATGCAGCTCACCACACACAAACGGATATTTTTGTTTGTATTCCCGGTATTGAAGCTTTGATTGGCGTCCACTCGGATGATGGACATAGAGCAGCCTAAAAATGGATTTTATTTTGTATTATGCACGCAGATAAATAATCCCATGAAAAATAGTCACACTACGCACTCAGAATTTAGAAGTGAAGATACAACGTACTTTCTCAAAATACATAATCGTTTATAACACCAAATAATCTAATTGAGAAAGATGCATACAACTGAACCTCGATCTCTTATGGTTTCGCAGACTCAAGCATAATCTCATCTTATTCTTAAAAATACTGTCAACGGATATAGAAATAAGTTCGAATTTTCATATACGGCATGATTCCAAGTATAGCTTGAGAAACAGTGAAAAAAGTATTAAATTTCCAAGGTTTCGTACTAAAGTAAGAAACAATTTCTTCTTGAATAAATATGCTAACCTGTGGAATCTTCTTCCAAAATATATAAGACTAAGCTCCACTTTAAATGAATTCAAATCACATCTGGCTTTATTCCTTACCATAGAAAGAATTCGCAATCTTATTAACCTAGATTTTCTAGCTGATGATTTAATAATGGTATTCCTGTGTATTGATATTTAATACATTTTCCAAACGTCCGAAGAAGAACAATCTCTCGCTTTCAAGTATTAACTTCACAGCAACATTCTCAATCCGCACCCAAATGAAACTGGACCGCAGGATACCTCAACCTAGTGGAATAAATTACCTTCGCCTAGCGGACAGAAAAACAGTTCATATTCAGAATAGATCAATCTATTTCAAAAATCAAAATTTTGGCAAATCAACAACAGATATTTTCACGCTCCCTCGATTAACATTATCAGATAAACATCAGTGCTGCCGGGAACATTCATTGACTTTTCCTCGCAATGCCACTTTTTTATATTATTTCAGATCACGTACAGATTATTTTAAAGCAACTTGTAAATATTGGTAACTTTATATTTATTGAACGTCATATTCCACTGCAGAAATGAATATGAAAATTATTTTTGCAAATGCACGTACTACAATCTGATTAAACAGAACTTTTTGAAATTAATAATCCTGGTCAACATGCCTTGGATTTCCAAGAATAATTTTTATTTATTTATTTATTTATTCAAACAAATACACGAGTATTATACATCGAAGAGAATAAAGAAATGAGAATTAAAATCACAAAATTAGGATTGCAATGAATGACGCTAAAATACCCTCATAAATGTTAGAAGATGCGAAAACGCTCGATGTTTGTATAGAAAATTGTGGCATGGCTTGTTCCAATTCACGACGTTTGAGTTATCTTCGGCCAAACTTAGCGTGTTCATATCATGTTCCTTGTAGCGCTAATGCTAGAGTGGGATAGACAAAGCACTTGGTCGGAAAGTAGACGTCTTCAAGAGTGGGACAAATAGATGGGGAAAACTGTAGTGGAATCGTGCGTGAAAAGTTGATCTCGGCTATGAAGACATCGCGTAAACAAAGCGAAGAATATTTACGACAACATGATACTTCATCGCCTGTATGTCGAGGGAGCTTAAAAGCAGTGAGTTCAGTGTTTTGTATAAGCGCGAAATGGCATCAGCGGCAACATTGGAATTACCATTAATGTAAAGAATGTCCGTAGTAAACTGGCCAATAAAATCAAGTTGTCGCGTTTCTCGTGGTGAATGGCGGTTCAATTTTCCATTACCAGCGAATGTCAACGGTTTATTATCAGTCAATACAGTTAAATGACAGCCATCTTAAATTTGGCGAAATTATTTGATAAACAATCAAATTGTCAGTAACTCCCGGCCAAATGTTCTGTATTTCGTTTGCGCGTCTTGTTAACGCTTCTTGATTACACACATTGGCTGCAACCGGTCATGAACAAGCTGCTATAAAGAGCAACTACTGTAGTTTGAGAGGCGTCAGTATTAGGAATCAGTGAACTGTCTGTTTGGCAGTTGATGTGCAAGAGTTGCAAAGCTGCTTAGTCGGTTTTGATAATCTCGAAAGCGGATAACGCTGTAGGCATAACCTTGAAATTCGTCTTTTTGCCTCGTAGCATGTCGGTTAGAGGCTGACGTATTTGAGAAAAGTCAGGTATAAAACATTAGTAATAGTTTACTAAACCTAAAATTGACGCAATTTTTTAATCGAATATAGCATCGGGTATTCTTGTATGGCATTATCCTTCACGAGCACAGAGCGTTTACCATGAAGGCCAACCACATTAACAAATTGTTCCAAAGTTGAGGCGCCAAATTGGAATTTGCTAGGATTTATTACCATACCGTACTTTACTTTACTTTACTTTAATTTTGTGCGACTATCTCCTTCTGGAGAATGAGTAGGCTTCGTTGACGTCACGAATGGCAGTCACCCACGCTCGGCGGTTAGAAGCGAGATCCGCGCAGATTTTGAGCCAGGTCCGGTCACACGTGCGCCATCCATAAATCGATCGTAGACCAAACAGCTTCCACGTCCGATCTCACTGTGGCGACCCAAGTCTTTCACTTTGTCCTCCGCTACGACACCGGCCAATTCCTGCGCCGTTCTTCGGCGATAGTTGTTCACCTCACCCCCTGGAACCGGCGAAAAAAGCTCATTATTTAATAGTTTTTGATTTTACGGAATAAGAAGCAAAAGCCTTTGTACAAACCGCAGGGGGTAAATTGGAAAGCGGTGGGTGCGAAAAACGAAGAAAAAATTGTTTTAAGAAGTTTTTCAAAGCCTTATAGTGGCGCAACATTCGCGTTTTAGCCTGCACCATCAATGGATTCTTGTTGTGGCAATTTGGACAGGTAGGGCCAATCAACCAGGGACACAGCTACCCACGGACATCCTTCCGGAACAGGTTTTCATTGAAAACCGCGTGCGTTCCGGACTTTCCCGATACTGGGATCTGGAAGAGAAGGTTGTTCAATTTTGCCATCTTCTGATCTTAACTGAACATAGTGCCAATAGTAATAATCCTGGTACAAAAAGCTGACTTACATATAACCATAGGGATAGTCAATACAGCGGGTTCCGGGTAAAGTTCGGACTTCGTTTTCCCAAAGTTTCCCGTTTAAGGGTGGTGTTTATGTGGGTATCATAAACAGTCAATACAAGGGGAAGCATGACTCCCGGCGTAGTTTTCCGTATATGTTTCTGGAAAGGAAGAGGAAAACGGGTGCAGTATCGGGAAAAAGGAAAAGCGAAAATCCATTAAACTTGTTCAGAAAAATAATATACGCCTCAAATCGCTCTTTAAAAATGGAGAGTGATGGGGAGGTTACAAGAAGAACTGGTAGATCATTGCAAGCACGAGGGATACGGACAGACAAAATTTTTACGGCAGTTCAACCGAATGGGCTGGTGAGCTAGCTTGAAGACGTCGCCGAGTTCCGGAACTGGGTGCCATCAAAAGCAGTCCATGGCACGGATGTTTGTTCTCCTTAAGGCTCTGAAAAACCAGTATGAGTTCCCCTCGGATGCGACGGTAACTCATCGGGAACACGTTGAGTTTCTGGAGGCGGTCTTCATAGTTCAGCAAACTGACTCCTTTGACAAGCTTTGTGAATCTCCGTTGAACCTACTGTAGGACGTGATGGTCACGCTTTAGCCATGGAGACCAAACGGATACCGCATGGGGTCTGATGTACGCGTGTAGGAACAGCCGGGGGTGGCAGTGGGGTTGAGCTTCCACTGTCTATAAAATGCTCCCATATTGCGTGCGGAACTGCTTCTACTGACAGGAGAAAGGGCGAAGGCGGGTGACTGGCGCCTCAAAACCAGTTTGCTCCGGGCAGATGGAGCTCGTTAGCCTGGGAGGGCAGTCCATCTAAGGGAAGGAAAACCCTGATTCCAAACCTCCGATGCCTTGCGGCATACCTGATTGCGGGAAAGACTTCGGGAGTGAACCCTGAGGAAAAATCCCTGCTGCCTTTCAGGTTGCACCTGGTCGTGCAAAGGCTAGAGAGGCGTGCTCGAACAATCGCTGAGGCACTTCAAAAGAGGCACAAGAACCCTCGAAATGCTCACCGGCTCTCGCGAAGGGAAAAAACCGCTGTCTTGCGGAAAGACTTTTGAGTCAAAGGCTCCGGGTGGGGTCCTCTAAGCTAACCCCCCTACTTTCGCCTTGGCAACCGGGTAGTATGTCGCCTTTAACAAGACCCATGGAACCTACTTCAACTTCATCATGTACCCTCTTCATGGTATACTTGTTGGCACATTGTCT
Source organism: Atriophallophorus winterbourni (assembly GCA_013407085.1). Lineage (NCBI taxonomy): Eukaryota > Metazoa > Platyhelminthes > Trematoda > Plagiorchiida > Microphallidae > Atriophallophorus > Atriophallophorus winterbourni. The sequence continues at coordinate 9,745 of JACCGJ010017515.1, forward strand.
GTAAAGACTTGTGTAATAATAATATTAATACGAGGAATTTGTGGATATAGGCGCAGACGAATGGTAGTCCACGTAAGACTTCCTCCATAAAACGTTGGAACGTTGGCGCGGCATTCATTAAGCTAAACGGCATCTGGACAAATTCAAAGAGTTCAAACGGAGTTGTAATGGATGTCTTGGGAATGTCGTCTTCATCAACTGGGATTTGGTGATAAGCTCTGACAAGATCAAGTTTCGTAAAACCCGATTTGTCTTGTAAATTGAGAGCGAAATCATAGAGATGTGGTATAGGATACTTGACAGAAACACTTAGGCGGTTAAGCGTACAATAATTGCCGCATGGGTGCCAGTCTCTGGCGATCATTTTTAGCTACCATATGCAGTGGCGAAGACCAGGAGCTAACATATGGGTGGATGACACCAAGTTGCAGTAAGTGTTCAAACTCGGTTTTGACGAATTTTAGTTTATCCATCATCATCATCACCACAGACATCATTACACCGGTTTCATAGTCAATAGTTTATTGTGGAATAAAAGCTACCAGCCTAATGGAATAACCACAACCATGAAAAAGTAATATCCTAAAATATGGGGAAGGGTGGGACTTAAATTGCTACGGATTCTATACACGAGTAAGCACAAATAAACTAGGATGGGATGCCTACACGCTGAATGTATTCTTTATGTAGGGCCCCAGTTTCGCACCAATACAGTAATAACCCGAACTGTCGCTTTCTAGACTCTTCCCTCGAGTAACAGAGAGTCCTTTCTGACGCCAGAGGTGACCTAGGTTGCGGAATGCTACGGTCGCTTTAGAAATGCATGCTGAGACCTCGTCATCTAACGATGCCGAATTATTGATGCAACTACCGAGATATGTAAAACGGTCTACAATTTCAAGCGCTCGATTGTCTACTAATAAAGTGCTGTTTGATAAGTTGATGTCCTGCAGCAGGACACAACACTTAATGGGTGACAAACTCATTCCAATTGCGGGCACAATACTAGCTAGCTTGTTCAGTATCGCCTGTGCATCTGTGTACTAGTAGAAGTGCTGAACTATATCATCAGGATAGTCCAAATCGAGAAGCTTGCCGACTGGCATTATGTGAACTCCGAAATAGACGTCTTGGGCAGGCTATCTGATACGATCTGAGTAATTCGGCAAAACGGTTTTTAGGATTGTTAGATCGAATGCCAATCGAATTGATAGACGTAACTTTACCTGTCGTAGATAGATTAGTATTTCCATCCATTAAGTATCGTCTACGAGGTACGACGACGAGACCGAATTTGGTAAGAAAGTCCATTCCTACTATGACACGCTTGCACGGATGTGCAATCATGCAGTATTTCTGTGCCGCGCGGCTAACGTCGTGCTAAATTGATTGGCCACCGGTAGTGAGCTGCATGCTGAAACACCCTGGAGTCTCACTACCATTTCTATTCCCCCTCATATCTGTCTTGCCCTGGGCAACCTGACAATATCTCAGCCCACGTGCAGTCTCTGACTGTGCGGCACTTTGCTTGGATTAGGCTTGTGCTTTCATACATACATGACTCGCTTCACATTATCGACTAAGGTCAATAGGAATTCGCGGCGTAGACCTAAGTCGAGTGACAAGAACGTCTCACCAAAAGTTCTTCTCTGGCTCTAGTTTGCGACCAAGGTGTTTCAAAGTGGAAGAAGGGATCACACTGACATATGCTCCTGTGTCGACGAGGAAATTAAATCCAGTCGAACGGTCGAAAATGTAAAGCAGGTGACTTTGAGTGGGACCGGTAGCAGTGGTCGCCATTACTGGCCGGTTTGCAAGTTTACCGAAACGTGCTTCTTGGAGGCGTATTCACAAGGTTGCGTGCAGCGTGTCGCCTCATCTTTAAACCGACGATGGTAATAGCGGATACCAAGATAATCGGTTCGTTCTCTCGATGTACCGCAGTACCTGAATTGACTACGGATATTTTTCAGATCCGACATGAGTTATTAATCAAACATTCCAAGAATATGTCTACAATAAGACCGCCACTGAACACGATTTTGGGCCAAATCACTAAGGGCTAGAAGCCACTGCGAATTCTCATTTTTTGGACCCCAACCTTGGAACCGGGTCGCACCTACCGCAGCTAGTTTGAAAGCATAAGCCTTGAGCCAAGTCAGCGGCTGGTCACCCTTACAAGGACGCCCTTTCGAGTTAGGAGTGGCAAACGAAACTGCTTTAGGGAAACGATTATTTTTCATTCGTAATACGTGACCTAACCAACGAAGTCTATGCTCGTTAACTTGTTTTTCGATATCTACGTCGCTACCAAAGATTACGGGTAGTTGTGTTACGTATATTCACGACATCTATACATGCAGACATGCGCGGTTTTATAAAGTGAGTTTTGAGTATATGATATTTTAAGCTTTGAAAAGGTTCAGGTCGGCCGCTTATCACACTGGACGTTGAAGGTTAGAATCAAAAAGTGTAGCGGCGAAGAGTGCCGAAAAAGATGGAAGTGGAGAGCCAGCAGTAGCTTGTTTTCGCTTACCCACCCCGCTGTATGCAGCAGTCAATGCGACCCGATTTATCGGGCGCGACGGCCGATGCACTATGGAATTGGATTTATTTGTGATTGTCGTAATTGTATGTGGGCCGGGATACTGCCAGGTCGCCCATGTCTAGAGAGGAGAACAATTAAGATTGTCGACCAAAGCCTTTGGCTAAAGAGCCTTACCCACAAGGCAGTGGGCTTAGACCGAGTTCATTTGAACTCTATCCATAGACCTTCCTTGTATGAATAGCTCAGCTGGCTTGCCGAAATACCTCCACGTGGTGCCAGCTGGGTGGGCTCGGTTCTCCGAGCTCAGCGAAAGGTTCGGCGGTGGTGTCTGAGGGTGTGGTGGGTTTTCGCCTGGCAAGCGTTCTCCCTATAAAAAGCCACAAAAATCCAATGATGACATCACGACGCGGCGGATGTGACTCGCCGCTCCAAAAGTCACTGCCCCTTGTCCTATCCAAGGACATTGTATGGTGCACAGGCAAAAACTGAAGTCACCAACCTATCAACGGGGTTATCGGGCTCCGAACTGGAAATTCCCAGAAAAGGGCGTATGAACCGCTTCGTCGGTCACCGGCCACAGATAGGTGCGAACCTCTCTCGCCTCCACTTGCCCCCCTAAACGAAATCTCCCCTACTTCGGTGTAGGCAACCGGGTAGTATCATGCCTACGTTCAACGATGCCGATGACAGCGCTTTGTACCCCCTTCTCGCTTTGTACATCTCATTGTTTATGTTGAACGGCACTATATCTGTATCAGATTGTGCAAATATGATAATAATAATAATAGCTCAGCTTGTGCCCGAAAGACAAAACCCAGAATAGCTCGGTGGGCACGGAGGCACACAAAGCATCACACCACGTTAAGGTCCTGTCTCCGCGCGATAGAGTAGATGTAACGCCGAAGCGAGTTTATCCTAATGACACCTAAATAGACATTAACCGATGCAACTGCTATGCAGCAATTACGTGAGCTCTTCTACGTTAATTGATGCGCTCGGGTGAATATCCGGGAGCCTTTTCTTTCACCAGACGGTCAATCGCTCTACTGAGGTCATCAAGATTAGGCGAGCATTTAGATGTTCATTGGTTGTTAATGCTCAAGGTTTCAAAGTACATGCGGTAAAACCCTGTTATCTTTAGAGTAAAAATAGAGAAGTGCTCTACTCATCTTTCCATCTGCTAAGTTTTTCGACAATTGACTTGTTGGCCTCCTTCGGTCGATGTCGACCATAGATTTACATCATAAAC